>JAGDYQ010000067.1:2432324-2645017 GCA_021962125.1 Bulinus truncatus | reverse complement strand
AGAGAAAACTTCATTCAAGCTTATTTTTAATTTTTCTAGTAAGTTCAATCTTTTTCTTACCCAATCAGCTATTCATGGTCTTTATTTATTTTATTTTTTCAGATTACCATTTTAGTTTTGATATTTACAGCTAAAGAACATAATGAAAATTCTTATACAAAAAGTGATAAAACCAACAAAATCATCAAGTAAGTCTGTCATTAGTAATGAAGAGATTTAGAATTAAAAGAAAAGTTTCAACCTCTCTAATTTATGAACTAATATTTAATAAATTTTTAGTATCTGCCATGTGTAAATAACTTAAAAAAGTTTTCTAATTAGCCTTTGTTTCAAATAAATAATTAAATGCTGAAAAAATGATTTTAAGTTTTCTTTGAATAAGTTAAAAGCTTTTTTTTTTGTTAAACAAGTTAGCCGAACTTTTCTATTACAGTCACTTTTATTAATTGAAATAAAGCAAATGGCATGTATTTATTAAAATTTTTAAAGTTTCTTGAAACCCAAAGTACATTTAATGTATGATTTGACTGAAACATAGAAATGTATAATGTTCAAAGTGAAATATAGGCTTTCAACATAAAATATACCATCAATAACCATAAGCCAGACATCTTGAAATTTCACATGATCCTAAGAGCTTAACTCTTCAGCCATGAAGTCAATAGATATTTTATTGTTACCCTCCCTTGAGCTAATATCTCTTTACAAAAATAAAATCAGTGAAAGAAAACTTAGTGCCCCCTGTTTATTTCCATGTGCACTGTTTAGTTTGGGGCACTGTTTAGTTTGGGGCACTGTTTAGTTTGATGCACTGTTTAGTTTGGGGCACTGTTTAGTTTGATGCACTAGGGGGGGGAAAAAAAAAAAAAAAAAAAAAAAAAAAAAAAAAAAAAAAAAAAAAAAAAAAAAAAAAAAAAAAAAAAAAAAAAAAAAAAAAAAAAAAAAAAAAAAAAAAAAAAAAAAAAAAAAAAAAAAAAAAAAAAAAAACCCCTTAGTTTGGGGCACTGTTTAGTTTGTTGTACTGGTTAGTTTTATGCACTGTTTAGTTTGGTGCACTGTTTAGTTTGATAACCAAAAACTGAATTTTTTTTCTTTTGTTTTTTTAAGCATTCACATGAAGGCTTTGTGGACACAAGTTATTTTGGTCACAGTCTGTTGGAGTTTTGCCTTCATCTCTTTAAAAATTCTGGACAATATTTTAAAATATTTGTATGCATTGTTCACTTCATTACAGGTTGGTTTTATTTTTTTATTTTTAATAATTGTATAATAGAAAGGAAAGTAAAAGAAAATTGTAACCTTTGTCATTAACATCCTAAACCAGAGGTGTCCAATTTGTTTCCTGCCATGGACTTGAATGTGGCCGACAGTACTGGTCATAAGAGTACATATTTCATAAGATCGCAAATTTAAAAAAAAAATATACAAATAACAATTAATGGAATTCTAAAGATTTGATTTATTAATGTATTTAAAAAATGTTGCAGATATTGTTTTCTTAGATTAAAAAGAGAACTTTTCTTTTAAAAAAATCATTTTGTTCACTAGTCAATAGCATGTGTCCACTTATGTTTCACTTAGCCAATGCTACTGAACCCATTTAAGAATTTTAATAGGGATGGTAAATACTAGAAGAAATATTGTCGGTTATAAGACACAGCTAAACCAAGAGATTTATCTGAGGACTTATAATATTACAGAAGACTGTGTAATTACCTGCCAAGATTTATATTTGATGAAATACCTGGGATCAACTATGAGTGATAAAAATGAAATGTGATAGAGATCAAAAAGAGACTAGAAGTAGGGAACAGAATATAAATATATCACACACTCCATAAAATACTCAAAAGCAGATAGATCTCCAGAAAACTTAAAAAAAAACATATACAAGACCATGATCTGATCAGCAGTATCATATGGTAGTGAGACATTGACCATCAGCAAGCAAGCAGAAAATATGTTTAACACTTGGGAAAGGAAAATATTTAGGAAAATACATGGGCCAGTGAAGGAAAATTATGTGTGTAGAAGTAGATCAAATTTAGAACTGTATGAGTTTTACAAAGAAGTAAATAGAACAGCTGAAATTAATATGAATAGATTGAGGTGGATGGGGCACATAGAAAGAATGGAAAACAAGAGAGATACAAAAGCAATATATGAGATTACACCCAATGAGAAAAGGCCTAAGGGCAGACCAAGAAGTAGATGGTTAGAGGAGGGGGGGGAGACCTTTAAGCCATATGGGTGAGAGAGTGGAAGAAGACCATGGATCAGGAAAAGTGGGGAAGAGTAGTATGGCAGGCCAGGGCCCTAAATGGGCTGTAGAAACAAAGAAAGAAAGAAGAAATATTGCTGCATAACATTCTTCATGTTGTTTTAAGGCTACACATTTCAGAAGAGTTGAGATATCAATCATCTCAATGAATGGGGACATAATTAATTTTCTGAAGTAAAATGTCAATTACAGCTGAAATTGGGTAAAATGGTGACCATAATTTGAGATTTGTGGAATGAAATCCAGTTATTTCTAGCACAAAAAGAAAGATTTCTAACAGAAGTTAGGATGAAAAATATTTCCTGGATTAGATGCTTTTAGTAGTAGAAATGACTGCACATTTCATTGATTTAACAAACTCCTTTAAAAAAAATATAACCAGGTCATTAATACTGTATCTAACAACACATGAGTATTTAATATGAATGGTACATTTTGGGAAATTTCAATCTTAGGCAATTGTTATGAATTTTGATACCTTTACTTAAAACAGTTGAATGATTTAATGCTTGAATATGTTAGAACATCAACTTAGAAATTGTTACGATTCAGTGTCATTCCAAAAAAAGCATTTACTAGCCGAATTTCAAATTGAATGCATAGATCTAATAGTCAATTCAAAGAAAAAATTAACATGTCCCCTAACTGGATTTTGAGGAAGAACTAATATTTGTGAGCGGCTATTACCAAAGCTTTTGATGATTAAATGGAGAAGTCACAAGGAAAAACAACTAATGCCACATTATAAAATATAAAATTATTTTTGCCTAGAAAACAATTATTAAAATTGCACTTATTCATGTTTACTGTGTTATTTTTACTTTCATCATAAATAATCTGTCTAATCTACGCTATTTTTGCTTTAATAACTGTAATTATTGTTCAGGGACGAGGCGTGAGTGTTGCCGGTCATAACTCTTAGAGAAAAGTTAATGAAGTTTTTTACGTCAAAAACCTAAATTTAAATATTTGTATAAATAATAGGCTATCAACATATATGATATATATAAATGAATGTTATATACATTCAAACTTGTAGTATTTTTACAATGAATGATTACGCTAATTATATTCAATAAACACAGTACCATAAATAGTATTGTCTATAAATATGACTATGACAGGCAACACTCACGCCTCGTCCCTGTTATTGTTTATGTATCTGCTCCCAACAACCAAGCGCTCGACTGTCGACCTGATGGTACCTGGTTCGATCTCCGGTGAGGACCAAGGATATTTTTCAGGTCTTGGCTCAAATTCCAGATATATATCTTCTGTGGCATCTCCATGGCCATTGCACTGTGGGCTATGGTGGGGATGAGAGAAGGGCAACATAAAAAAAAACCGTCCCATTAGTGATTTATAGGATCTAAGAGATTTCATCTCAACCTTACAGGGACTTCACACACCCAACAACCAGTTTTTCTTCACAGCAGCCCACAGAGGCTTAATGTTTAGACACAAATGTTCAAATGCTCAAATAAATTGAACAAGATCAGTTACTTTCCCATTTGGCCAAAAGAATAAATTTTTAAAATATTTCATTTAAATTAAGATACCAAAAAAAAAACAAATATAAAATGTTCTCTTTCTCTTTGATACTATTAATGTTTTTTAAAACTTTTTTCAGGGAGCATTTTTCGTGGTGTTTTACATGTTTCTACACGAGGAGGTGAGTAAATAACATCTAAATTTTGAATTTTTTTTTTTTATATAAAATTGGCATGTTTTCTACTTGTTATATGACAACATTAAATCTTCTATTAAAAACTCTGAATGAAAATTGTTTACAAGTAATAAATAGGTGTCTAATAGAATTGATACCTTCCTTTTAATCAATGACAAATGTATATGATACATGTGGACTTGGAAATAAAAATGAAGTATTCCCATGACTTTGTCACTGTGGCCTACATTAAATGTTTACAGTTGTCAGTGTGTATATTTTTTTAAAGAACGAAGCCATTCATAATGACATAAAATGTCAGGACTTTGCATTTCTTAATTATACGTCTGTGTTTAATAAGTAGCCTTCTGTGATTGTTTTTGACACATGGACATTGACCTATGTGGAATCAAAGTGTAGCTGTTGGGATCTCATTTTTCGCATTGCAAACTTGTATAAATTTATTTATTTATTTATCTATTTATTTATTTATGTGGACATTGTGAGCAAAAAAAAAAAGCTTTGTAAAGAATTTTTTTTTTATTGACAATGAAAAATGCATTTTCTAAATTTTTGAAATTAAAAGTTAAATTTTCGTTGCACATTGAGGTAACTCCAACAAATATTTTTTTTTAAATCAATTTTGGGTTACGTCCCTTTGAATTTATTGAAACCTATGGCAAAGAGGGTGCCCTCTTTGCCCCTAAATTTACAGCAAAATAAAAAAAAAATCATTTGAAAGCCTGGATTTCCATGGCTTGACGACAGTATGTGTGCTTCCATCTCACAGCAGCCCTGTCCCCCTTACCAACCACCTTTGTGCTGTTTTATGGTTTTATTTTAATACCTTTGCAGGAACATTATTTTGTTCAACCCTTTTTTACTAGCTGCAGTGCCAAAGTTGATGCCATACTGTGATATGTGTAAACAACACCTTATGTCATGGTTAACTGTGATATGTGTATACAACATCTTGTGTCATGGTTAACTGTGATATGTGTATACAACATCTTGTGTCATGGTTAACTGTGATATGTGTATACAACATCTTGTGTCATGGTTAACTGTGATATGTGTATACAACATCTTGTGTCATGGTTAACTGTGATATGTGTATACAACACCTTATGTCATGGTTAACTGTGATATGTGTATACAACACCTTATGTCATGGTTAACTGTGATTCCTTAATGTTACATGAAACCATTCTGTGCAGTACAGTGAGATACATTGTTTCCCCTTCAGTTTGATAACTTTCCTACTTGACTTAAAGTTGTCTAAGTTGCTGTTTTCTAATATAAGTTTCTTACTAGCTATACCAGTTAACCACTTAAACCAGCCAGGAAATGTAACCAGTAAACCAACTATACCAGTCAACTAGTTAATCAGTTGTACCGCTCAATATAAGCTTCAGTTTGTCATCAGTCAGATTGTTTTGGTATTGGGACGAATGTAGGTCTATTTAGACCTCGGATTCAGAATATTTTTTTGGGCCCCCCCCCTAAAAAAAGTGACACTAAGGAAATATCCATGTAAGGGCAGTTAGCTAATTTCCACCAGTCAGGGATGGCATCTACCTTACTTTAGTGCCTTTTTTTTTGACAATATATTCAGGCAGCAAATTCACAATGGCGCTACTAAAGTAAAGAGCCATACTCCGAAAAGTCTGGTGGGCGACACATAGAGGCGTACCTAAGGTGGGTGGAGGGGGGTCCAAATTCGAAAGCCCCCTGGGCCCCATCTTGAGAGGGGCCCCCAAAATATTTTTGTATCAAGTATTAAGTACATCATCTCATCTCATGATGTCGAATGTCAAAATTCTGGGGCCCCCAAAGAGGCCAAGCCCCCGGGCCCCCAAATCCCTAGGTTCGGCACTGGCGGCCCGCCATTAAATCCACCAGAGTATTTGTATTCCTTCTATGTTAGCCAAGCCGAAAATAATTTAGTTATGAAAGCTAATGGACTGTTATTGATGCTTTTAAATTTTCAGAGTGTGGAGTTAAAAATCCCAGAGCCTCATTCTGAGTTTCTAATTCCCATTCCCATTAGATATTTTGAATGAATTATTTCTAGAGATGATCGTGTTGCGCAAGTGATTTTCTCTGATTTTTATTTCTCCATTAAGCTCCTTTTTTTTTTTCGAAATTAATCATTAATACTAATTGAAAGGCGATTGCTTTACGTTCCTTGTTAATATCATCTAAGTTGCGTTGTGTTCAGAAGGACATTCTACACTTGCAGAGTACACCTACAATGCATCTATTGTTATAGTCTATTGGCGTAAATGCTCAGATAGTCACATTTCTGGTTGTGTAATAATGGACTGGTATTGAAGTCGTCGAGTAGCGTAATGGTCTAGTTGTATAATGTAATAGTTGTCTATAGTTCTAGTTGTGTAGTGATCTAGTTGTATAATGTAATAGTTGTGTATAGTTCTAGTTGTGTAGTGATCTAGTTGTATAATGTAATAGTTGTGTATAGTTCTGGTTGTGTAGTGGTCTAGTTGTATAATGTAACAGTTGTGTATAGTTCTGGTTGTGTAGTGGTCTAGTTGTATAATGTAACAGTTGTGTATAGTTCTGGTTGTGTAGTGGTCTAGTTGTATAATGTAATAGTTGTGTATAGTTCTAGTTGTGTAGTGGTCTAGTTGTATAATGTAACAGTTGTGTATAGTTCTAGTTGTGTAGTGATCTAGTTGTATAATGTAATAGTTGTGTATAGTTCTAGTTGTGTAGTGGTCTAGTTGTATAATGTAATAGTTGTGTATAGTTCTAGTTGTGTAGTGGTCTAGTTGTATAATGTAATAGTTGTGTATAGTTCTAGTTGTGTAGTGGTCTAGTTGTATAATGTAATAGGTTTGTATAGTTCTAGTTGTGTAGTGGTCTAGTTGTATAATGTAACAGTTGTGTATAGTTCTAGTTGTGTAGTGGTCTAGTTGTATAATGTAAAAGTTGTGTATAGTTCTAGTTGTGTAGTGGTCTAGTTGTATAATGTAATAGTTGTGTATAGTTCTAGTTGTGTAGTGGTCTAGTTGTATAATGTAATAGTTGTGTATTGTTCTAGTTGTGTAGTGGTCTAGTTGTATAATGTAATAGTTGTGTATAGTTCTGGTTGTATAGTGGTCTAGTTGTATAATGTAACAGTT
Organism: Bulinus truncatus; assembly: GCA_021962125.1. Lineage (NCBI taxonomy): Eukaryota > Metazoa > Mollusca > Gastropoda > Planorbidae > Bulinus > Bulinus truncatus. The sequence goes on along the minus strand of JAGDYQ010000067.1, from coordinate 2,637,924 downwards.
GTGTATAGTTCTGGTTGTGTAGTGGTCTAGTTGTATAATGTAACAGTTGTGTATAGTTCTAGTTGTGTAGTGGTCTAGTTGTATAATGTAACAGTTGTGTATAGTTCTAGTTGTGTAGTGATCTAGTTGTATAATGTAATAGTTGTGTATAGTTCTAGTTGTGTAGTGATCTAGTTGTATAATGTAATAGTTGTGTATAGTTCTATTTGTGTAGTGGTCTAGTTGTATAATGTAATAGTTGTGTATAGTTCTAGTTGTGTAGTGGTCTAGTTGTATAATGTAATAGTTGTGTATAGTTCTGGTTGTGTAGTGGTCTAGTTGTATAATGTAACAGTTGTGTATAGTTCTAGTTGTGTAGTGGTCTGGTTGTGCGATGGAGTAGTTGTTTAATGATCTTGCTCTGTAATGAAATAAGCGCTCGATGGTTTCGTCGTGTAGCGTCACCGCTTAGCTGTGTAGCGGTCTAGCTCTGTAATGGAGTATTTTGGTCATTGTCCAGATGTGTAAAAAATTATTGTGTAAAAAATCTACGAACTCTATGAAGAAATTCTCGGTTTTATACGGTGACGCTTTTGGTGGGGGGGTCACGTGACACAGTTATTGTCAAGGTCCTCCTCAGTAATGCCTACCCGGCGATATATTTATTGCATTGAATGTATGTGTGGGGGAAATTTGGATTAACTTCAACTTGTATTCAATTTCTGAGGTTCGTTCTATGTGATTCAGGTGCATTAGTCCAACTAAAAAAATAAAAAAAGTAAAGTTCCCTTAACCCTAACGGGCCATCGGGGCACATGAAGTGTAGAATTCATCTGTTTCTATAACCTCGGCATATAAAGGGATTGTGTGGTTAGCACAACGCCCAGCCGCCTTTACTTCCCCCAACATTTAAAGCAGGGTGGACTTGGGGACTATCACCAGGACCTGAAAAAATCCCAAGGTTCTCACTGAGATTCGAACCCGGGACACTTCGGTCGACAGTCGAGCGCTCTACACCACTCGACCACCCGTCCCACAGTCCAACTAAAGTGGGGGAAGTAATTTCCGCCTGGGGCGGGGCATCCCTTCCACCCTACCTAGTTACGCCACTGTTCAGAAGTACATGTTTGCATTTGAAACTGTCCATTCCGATATTTTTTTTAAAAGTGTGTGTGTGTGTGTGCGTGCGTAATAATCACTCATTTTACGTTACAATCACACAATGCTGAAACAGATATGTCTTCTTTCCTTTTTATGTATACCATCAAATAGAGTGAAGCGTATTTCTTTAATCTAACTCCCAGCTCCCGCTCCCAATACACACCACGATAGATTGTTACCGCCCTTCATATCCCCCACCCCTCCTTATAATTTATGTAGGATTTTTATTACATATTTGTTTTCTGTGGGATAACTAGTTATTTTATGTTTTAAACAAAGTCATACAAAAATATTATACTCAAAACTTTTTTTGACAGGATTAATTTATAACTACAAAGTAACACTGCACACAAATATTGACACAGTTGTTATCTCTAAAGACACATCATTACAACATGATTTATATACATTACTTAAATAAGACGTTTAGCTTAAACTCCAAACTATTGTCACCAATATCCAGGACCTATACAAATTTGATACAGCCCCCCCCAACTCCTATAAATTGTATGACTCTTTCTCAACGCTGAAATAGATTACTGTTGCAAGGCCGGATTTAGGTCGGCTGGGCCCCCTGGGGCAGACGTAATTATCTAGTTCCTTAACAGAAAGACGGGGAAATTTTTTTTTAATTTGATTTTTCGGGCCCCCCCCCCTTAAGAATTAGGTATCCATGGTGCACGCCCCTGTGCGCCCACCGTTAAATCCGCCTATGTACTGAGTAATAGTGTCGATATGATATTAAGGATTAAACTATTGCTCTCACTCTAGCACAGTTTTTCCCAAACTTTGGGCATCTGTGTGCACCTTTATTTGGGCATCTGTATACACCCTTATTATTTTATCTGTGTACGCCCTTATTTAGGCATCTGTTTATACCCTTATTTGGCATCTATGTACACCCTTATTTGGCATCTGTGTCCACCCTTATTTGGGCATCTGCGTACGCCCTTATTTAGGCATCTATTTACACCCTTATTTGGCATCTGTGTCCACCCTTATTTGGGCATCTGTGCACGCCCTTATTTGGGCATCTGTTTACACCCTTATTTGGCATCTGTGTCCACCCTTATTTGGGCATCTGTGTCCACCCTTATTTAGGCATCTATTTACACCCTTATTTGGCATCTGTGTCCACCCATATTTGGGCATCTGTGTCCACCCTTATTTGGGCATCTGTGCACGCCCTTATTTGGGCATCATTATTTTCGTAATACTGTGAGCCCCTAGTACAGTGGTGGCGAACCAATGGCGCGCGTGCCACAGCTGGCACGTAAAGCCTCATCAGTCGGCACGCGACTAAAAGATCACGTCATTTAATTTCAATTGGAGTGCTGGCCCTTTAGCTATAAATAAGTGGGGGCACCACTTGATGTTCGCCACCACCGCCCTGGTAGAAAACAAAACAAGACAAGAGTAGATGGATGGAGAGTTGGCATGTACCGGTACAAAGTCAATGTAAACGTCATGAAATGTAAAGCTCATGGCTGTGCTTTTCTCTGAAACGAGGGGTGGGCAGGTTTGGCCCCGTCGGCCGTAGTTGGCTGCTTTAGCGCAATATTTGCACCACACTAGACGGTACTGGTACATTACTTGCATTACAATAAGCATAATACTGATACAATACCTGCATGTCATTTAGCCTAATACTTGTACAATTCTTGCATTACATTAAGCCTAATACTAGTTCAATATATTCACAACACGTCTAGCTCAGTATAAATTACGATAGTTTCACTACATTAGTACCAACACAATTGCTCTAGTCATCCTACATTTAGTGTCATCTACTTATTCCAATAATAATGTTTTAGAATAACGTTTATGTTAGCAACTAAACAGTGAAGCCCAATTTTATATTTCTGTGCCATTACCATTAGTGCCGTAACAATGTCACTTCTATCGACAGCGCCTGGAACTATAATGAAATAGTGAGTAAATACTCTTTGTTTTCCCTCCCTTTTCCATCACTCCCGGATTTCCCACTCATCTCTCTCTCTCTCTAGGATATCACACTCAACTATCTGTCGGATTCTACTTTCATCTCCCCCTCTCTCGGATATCACACACAACTATCTGCCGGATATCACACTCATCTCTCTCGGATTCTACTTTCATCTCTCTCTCTCTCTCCACACACACACACATACGTACACCATTTTTCTCTGTCTCAAAAATCAGTTGAGTCAGTCCGTCACAACTATAAACCATAACAATGTAAACCCTTTAAATAATGCAACAGAAAGTGTACAATCTTCGATCAATGCATCTCTTTATCTAAACATAAATAACAAAGTTGATCAAACATGTCTCACGAAACAAAATACAAAAATATATTTAAAAAAAAATAAAAATAGACATCGGAAAAAAAAGAGAGAAGAAAAAGAAAAGAAATATTGAACATGTGGCGCTGTTATTTTCATAAGGTCCGTTAGAAACTCGAGAAATGGTGAGGCATTCCCAAGGCGGCATCCTGGCCACTTCTGCTTTCTTTCAAACCGTCAGCACTTGAAACTCGATAAGGTTAAAATTACCTGTTTTCTTAACTCTCGGTTCCATTTGTCTCGCGCCATCCGTTCTGCCCCCCCACCCCCACCCACTCACACACCCTTCACAATCATGTTTTTATATCCCTCCTCCTCCCACCACCATCGTGGTGCACCATCCCGAGGGGGGGGGGAGAGGAATTGTGTGTGTGTGTGTGGGGGGGGGTTACAGTTAAATTTGTGGGATAAAGTAAACTTTCTATGGGATGTGTCTTAAAACAATGTAACGATAACTCTTGTCATCAAGGGAGATAAGGCCAAGATGCTTCACCGCTAAGTGAATTAGACAGTTGATTGGATTCAAGGGGAGACGAGCGCCACATCGCAGGAGCCAGAAGCCACGTCCGGCCAAAGAAAATTCTCATTTGATCTCTAGCAGCTCCGTCTGCAACGTTCTTTCTGGCCAACACAGGTTGGCGTTGTCAGGTTTGGGACAAATTAGGGATTTGATGTCCGGAAAATAACATTAGCTGGCCACTAGGCTTTGGGGCTGTATTCAGCCCCTTTACCCTCCCCCACCACCACACACAGTTCCTCTTTTTTTTTTATTATAAACAAGAGACTACACCGCTGAGCTATGTGTTTAACTGAGAGCACATTCCGGTCAAAAACGTTCAGAAAAAAAAGACCGCCATCTTGGAAATACCTTCTTGTCGTAATAGATATCACAAAGCTATAAGAGGATGTATACATTTTACAATGTTTTTTTAGTCTGAGGTGTAATTTTATGGAGACATCACAATAACACTACAATATTATTAATTATTATTTAGAGGATGTTAAATTCTAATATATAAAATCACGCCCACCACATAAAACAAATGTGTTTTTATCTTTATAATTAATTGATCGTGAATGTTGGTCTTAGTCGTATAAGTTATTGTTAGACTACAACTTTGACTTCCATTATAATCAACTGAAGTTAATTTAATAACTCTTAAGACGAAAACGGCAGTTCTGATATCCTCCACACACCCCCTCCTCCTATTTTTAAATGGTCAGCCCATAGACATACTGGGTCAGCGATTGGCCGCTGCACATTCCGTGTGTCCTCCCCCTCCCCATCTCAACCTTACTTATATAGATGACCCAACTACGTCACACAGTCCGCCTTCTTGGGCAAGGGGGAAACACTCTTAGTAAATATAAGGGTGTGTATCTATAATCTAACACATTTGAATTGTGTCGGTAACGGTCGCCCAACAATAAATATTTTAAATGAAGCATTTCACTGGAACATATCCCTTGCATACGTCAAGACCTGGGTGTTGGATTGCTGGGGTGGGCTGTGTTAGAAGGTAGGGTCATGCAGATGTTTTATTGGAGCATAGCACAAAAACAAAACACGGCAAACACCCAGTAACATATCATATCGACGAGTAACTTGCGCTATTCAAAACATTTCCTGTGTGAACATCTTTTTTTAACAAGCAATAAGGCATTTAAAGGTAATTCACTCCAGTATGTAATAACCTTAACACCTTAACATTTTGTCGCACAGGCATATCACTGAAAAGCTGTACCTCTAGTTTGCGGTAGTGTTTTCTCAAATCATACATTTGTAACATCAGTCACAGAGTACACACTGAACTATTGTAATGTCAGAATTTAGGTTACACTTCTGATTTTTTAAAGAGCACCTGTAACCGAAGTTCTTTTGATATACTTTACACTGAAATTGTTTCTCTCCAGTATGAGTGAAACGGGGTTGGGATCAGTTTTGCTCGCTGCAAAAGCTTTTAAAACCTACGTGACATTTGAATGACATATATGACATTTAAATGGTTTTTTCTACGACATGAACATATCGGTGGTTGCCCAATGCCGATTTAGTGGATAGTTCTTATTTAAATGGCTTCTCCCCAGTATGAATGAGCCTGTGTCTTGTAAATCCTGATTTAGTAAAAATAACCTTTACAGCATTTCCTCGTTTAGAAAATCTTTTTTGACATACATAACATTTAAATAATTTTTCTTTTGCATGAATTCATTGGTGTTGGTTCAGTGTTGCCTGCTGGGAGAAGCTTTTAAGACAAACCTGACATATGGATATGCAGGGCAGGCCTTTGGTTGATTTGACCTATTGATCCAAATTGGGCCCCGCGCCCGGCAGGGGCCCCGCATTTTACATTAAGAATATCACTATCAGTCATGGCTCTTGTCACAGACTTCTAAAGATTAGAACAGGGGGCTTCGCAAGCATCCATTACATTGGGCCCCCACAATTCGTAAGGTACATAAGGGACTATAAGCTGTCTAATATATTACTTAGTACGCCAATAGCAAGGTTTTAAACGCGAAGTTATATATTTAAGAGAATTCAAAAAGGAAAAAAAATGGATACCGGGGTGAAAAAGTTTTAATTTATGAAAAGATTTTTCTGTTTACTGTAAGAATTTGACATTTTTTTTTACCGGTAGTACAGCTGTAACTTATTGTATTATTTACCACGAATGTAAAGCGAACTCCCCATAAGGATTATAACTAGCGCGAGCTCTCCAGATAATATAGAGCTCAGCGGACTACACTCGTTCTGTTTTACATCAGAGTTGCTTCTCTTGTTTTCACTCCCGCCACCATTCATGTCAACCAGAGTGAGGAAGCCTTAATTATTGTACGCATTTAATGTTTACGTCATTACTAGTAGTATTTTGATAATACAGTCGATTCCGCTTAATTGGGACACATCGGGACCGAGGCTTTTTGTCCCAATTAAGCGGCTGTCCCAATTAAACGTACACATTTACCATTGGCTTCTTGGTTTGGTTTCTTTGAGATTATTCCCAAATAAGCGGCTGTCCCAACTAAGCGGTGTCCCAACTAAGCGGTGTCCCAATTAAGCGGAATCCACTGTAATGTGTTTATCACCACCCAATTATAGTAGTTGTTGTTAGCGTGTATTGTGTATATATGCAGTGTGCACTAACCGTTGTCATGTTATCATGGCCAAAATAAAATCCTAATGGATACCCTATTGAATTAGCCCTATTGATTTAGCCCAATTTTTAAATCATAGGTAAAATAGATAACGGATTAAATCAAATTTTGCATGTGGATTTAATCAAATGGAACATGTGAATTTAATCAAATGTTTAACATGTGCAATTGATCAAATGTAGTATGTTTAGTGAATCAATAAAACATGGATCTGTGGTCGAGGATATTTTAACAACCTCAAGAATGTTAACTTTTAAATGTAATACTTGTGATGCTATTATCACCATAAGCCAATTTTATAATGACCATTGAGAGTTTGATACCTTCACCCTTCATACCGGACACACCACCACCCCTCGTCCGCCATAATTTCACTTTTATCCCTTATGTGGTTAATTTTATGTAACCCAACACACATAGTAACCCAACACACAAAGTAACCCAACACACAATGTAACCCAACACACAAAGTAACCCAACACACAAAGTAACCCAACACACAAAGTAACCCAACACACAATGTAACCCAACACACATAGTAACCCAACACACAAAGTAACCCAACACACAATGTAACCCAACACACATAGTAACCCAACACACAAAGTAACCCAACACACAAAGTAACCCAACACACATAGTAACCCAACACACATAGTAACCCAACACAACAAAGTAACCCAACACACAAGGTAACCCAACACACAAAGTAACCCAACACTCCAAGTAACCCAACTCTCCAAGTAACCCAAAACACAAAGTAACCCGTACATTTAGAGACATGTATACCATTGATGAAAACAAACAAAACGTTTCAATCGGATTGATAACTTTTAAAAATCATCGAATCCATCTCGTGGTCAGCTGCTGTCCGGTAATGTCCGTGAGTTAAATACGGTCAGCTGTGATCACTCACTGTAACAGATGATTTATTAATGACCGGACTGTGGTCTCACTTGGATAAATGGCCGGCCGTTCTGTCCAGTGGTCTGCTGCTGTCTATCAGACATGTGCAAACTTTTTACAACCCTGAACGGAGGGGGGGGCGGGGGGAAGGGGCTCATTGGGGTTGTCTGTCAACAAAAACAGTCGAGCCGATTGTATTCCTGATCATCCTGTGTTAAATGAGCTCATTTTTACTGGCAACAGTAAATGAGGAAATCTACAAAATAAAAAAGAACTGTCCCATAAGTGGTAGGAATAGTAATCTTAAGAGATTTTCTTTCATCCTATAGGGAGGGACTTCACACACACAACAATCTGCCTGTGTTGGTTGTTTTGTCAACAGCTTGCATTTCATTTGGAAATGTTTGACCTACATCGCCCTGTTGGATTCGTAATTTTGATATCTCGTAAACGATTTCTACACTTTTATTATTATCATTATTATATGTGTGTGTGTATATATATATATATATATATATATATATATATATATATATCTGTTCAATCTTGTAAGTTAATTGTATTTCTGCAGTAAACTGTGCAGACAAACTAGAAGTCTGCCTTTAAACCGTCTACAAATTATATATATATATATATATATATATATATATATATATATATATATATATATATATATATGGATGGTGGGTGCGTGGGAGTCTTGAAATGAGGTCAGTATAATAGTGAATGTAAAGAAGTAAGGTTAAAAAAAATATATTTTACCTAAGAAGACCATTGGGGTCATATATGGCGGAGACTTCCCCAGTATTAAGTAGACACACCCATGGGCACACCAAACAGTGGGGATCGTGTGTCCAACAAATTGCCAGTTTGTCTTTTACATTTACAAACTAAACAGGTAAAGCTTGAAATCATGGTAAAGTCATTCTGTTATGTTGATTTAATCGGAAACATAGACATCCATTTTATAGGATGTAATGGTGAACCATAGAATGACGTAATTTACGAAGAGTTTTCGTGTATGAAATTCATTTCGTGTGTTAAAATTATTTGTTCTCATACGATCTTCATTTTCTTCATAGCCGACTTGCTCTGAGGTCAGTACAAGAACAAACGTGATTAGGTGGGGGGGGGGCGCTCAGCTAAATGTTTGTAGTTCTGGTATAACAACACCGGACACTGTATTTGAGGATGTAAACTGATGGACTGTCCAACGTAGCTCATGTTTTAAACCAGGATGACTGTCTTTTAGCTTCCCGTGTGTCGCAGTGGAGTTCTTTTTTTTTTTTTAAGTGGCACGCATTTAGTTCGTTAACTATAACTATGGCTATAACAATGGCTATAAATACAGATATAACAATGGCTATAAATACAGATATAACAATGGCTATAGCTATAAGGGTAGACCTGAAAAGTGAAAAACCAGAAATAAAATGTCCACCAACTAGTTGTGATTCTCTGGATGGTCTTGTCCTGGCATGCATTTATTCCTCCAGCTACTCGATAATAGTAAGCCATTATTTTTTAATCAACATCGCTCACTTAGATCCGTCTATTTGATGTATACCATCAACACATTTCATTTTTTTCCTTATAATTATTGTTGAATATTTCAGAAATACGTTTCTAAATACTTGGTTAGGCTTTTGCTCGCCTTTTGTTGTTGTTGTTTTATTTCAACATTGTCAATCTGACATCTGAGTTTCATTGGACTTTGATGTTGGCCACGAACCCGACACTTCTCCGGCACAGAAGTGCAATAATATCAATTCCCGAGCCAATTCAGGCCAGAGCGCGCGCACACACACACACAATCACATCGTTTTGTTTAGCCCCATGGATGGAAGCAGATCATTCAAAGTTGTTTGGTAGTGGAGGTTGGGGGGGGGCGTCTTTCCCCACCCCCAACCCACCCTGGACAGATGGCGACATACTGAAGGACTGAAGCTGCCCCCATTGTCACGGCGCGTGGCTCTTGTCGGCCCGGCCGTATGCTCGTAGAGCTAATTTGTCACTGCTTCATTTTCCTTTTTTTTTTATTATTAATTTCTGATGAGATTTCAATCTGACCAGCCAAGAAGAGTTGGCGCTGGGATACAAACCCTCTATACCATCTCTTGCTGCAGATAAAACAAAAGGGACAATGTACGACACCGGCAAACAAAACATAAACATTAAACGGGGGGGGGGGGGGGAGACAGAAAGAAAAAAAGCTCGAGCTTGTGGGGCGACTTAGCGCACGTCTTTTTTTTTGTTGAACAACTCTGCTCTATTGATTTCCTGTAAACGTCAACTTACTTTGACTGCTGTTGACTGGAGAACTTGACTTAATACACTGACTGCCGACCAGGACACTCCAGTTAGTGTAAGTAGACGTCATAACTAAGGGGGGTGAGAGGTGGAACCAATGAATCACGTCACACAGAACTGATGGTATTTTCCCCATGATGGTATTGTTACATGACTGATAACATTTTTTTTTTAAATAGATAAATGGACGTTTGCGTATGTCAAATTGTTCTATTGTGTGGACCAGTCCAGAGCTTTAACGGGGGCAGTTTGTGAGTGGGAAATGGTAGCAAAGTTAAACATCAGTAATGTGTGAACTCCCATGTAAAATCTTATAATCCACTAATGGGCCTGTTTGTTTTTTTTTTATATCTTTACGATGTCCTTCTTTCATCCCCAACATTGCCGATGGTGCCATGGCAATTGGAGGCAGCACGGGAGATATAGCGAGGACTTTAACCTTGACCTCAGATGTACATTGGTCCTCAACGGAGATCGAACCTGGAACCACCAGGTCGACAGACGAGCGCTCTACTACACGACCGTCCGTCAATCGTAAAACGAGTTATGCAATCATGTGTCTCAAAGTTAGTTGTTGTAGACTATTTTAAGATCTTGTGTCTGCTGATTAACTTAATCTCTCCCCCCCCCCGTGTCATGAACAGTATTTCTCCTGTAACTGTGTCATATCAAAACAGTATTTCTCCTGTACCTGTGTCATATCAAAACAGTATTTCTTCTGTACCTGTGTCATATCAAAACAGTCTTTCTCCTGTACCTGTGTCATATCAAAACAGTATTTCTCCTGTACCGGTGTCATATCAAAACAGTATTTCTCCTGTACCGGTGCCATATCAAAACAGTATTTCTCCTCTACCTTTGTCATATCAAAACAGTGTTTCTCCTGTACCCTTTTCATGTTAAAACAGTATTTCTCATGAAGTATGTCTCCTGCAAAAGACTGAGCACAATGACATAGCATTTTATCTTTTTATCGTAACATTTGTATGGCCGGTGCTACACCATTTTGAGATACACTGTATGTGTCTATAAATAACCTGATGGGTTTTTTTTGTATATAGTTGATCTTAAACTATTAAGTTATTAATCTCCTTGCATTGACCTCATGCATATTCATTAGGCAGCACTTCAAGGTTTAAAAAAAAAATTACACGTCATCTACAAGTTTTTTTTTTTTAATTAAATGGTTTATAATGAAAACTCTTGCGACCTGTTATTAAAATATAAGAAGTGGGGAAAATACTTCATCCATCTCAGAGGAGTTCGCCCCCCTCCCCCCCATCCTTTTCGCCCAAACCAAACCTTCCTATTGCTCTCTACCCCTGCTTCCCCACCCCCACCCACACCCCTTTGCAGCACTCAACTCTTTATGTCAAGTGTGCAGGCGGACCGCGCACCAAGTGGGGGACACCGTACTTTCAATTATCATTAAAAGCTCGTTGTCCAACTGACTCACTGCCGTCTGCTCCTGAAGTCTGCGCAGACATATGTCGTCTGCTGGGGATTGGAGACCCCCCCTCCCCCCCCCCCCGCATTGTCTTTTAAATCTCCACGACTGCCCCCCCCCCCCCACCCTCCACCACCACCACCACCACCACCATAAACCACGATGGTCAGAACAAAAGAAGAATAAAAAAAAAGAGAACAGCGACTCCCTCCTTCCTCCGCCCACGACTGTCCCCCTGGCGCTGTTTGACAGAGTGAGTCCTTTTATTTTGCGTTTCCATCACAAATCTGTTTGAGATTAAAATCAAATGTGGCCAGAATTTCAAACGGTAAAAATTTGTCAAGAGAAAAACCAAAATTTCCGGGAAGAAAATGAAATGATATTGCACGGTTGTGATTGTATTAGAAGTACAGATCATTTTTTTCAAAATATTAATACATTTTTACCTTAAAGATAAATATAGACTAATGTAGAAATATTGCTTGGGAAGAATCCATTTGATTAATGAATCAGCTTAATACAACAAGGTTTGGTTGGCTGCTTGTTTGAGAATGTAGGACTGTGTATTTATGGCTCAGGAAAGTCGATTGCAGAGAATTGAACATGATCCCATGGTGTCAAAATTTAAAGCCGGATACACTACGCGCTTGGCCACCAAATGTAAGACAGACACCGGTGGACAAAGAAAAGAAAAAACAGTTGGACATAGACAGGAAGACAAAGACGGACACAGGAAGACAAAGATGGACACAAAGTCTAACAATTCCTGTCATCTTGTAACTATCAACTTTTTAAAAAAGAATTCGACTGCATTGAAAATGTATCTTTTATTTTCTCTTTAACCCACTTAAATATTTTGTCAAGATTTTCCGCCATCTTTGTTTATTTCCAAAACTACTTGCACTAGTATTCAGTACAACTTCCTATCTGTGTTGCTGTTTTTCTCTATCCACCTTTAATTTATTTATTTCCGTTGGCGGATCTTCGTTGCAGACGACAGCGATCATTTGATTCATGTCGAGTGAGAAGCTATGGGGAAACTATGCAGGGGGAAAAGGTGGTGGGGAGGGGGGGTAGAGAGAGTTAACTGCCAGGCTCACGGTACTCAATCAGAGGTCTAAGGATACTTACCGGCCTCATTACAGTCTCTCACTCGGAGCTCTCTGCTCCGTTGCTAAATCAGTAGAATTGGAGCTGGGAGGGGGGGATAACTCAAGCCGGAAACGATGCAATATGGCATGGCCGAGAGAGGAGCAATTTCCCTAAACAAACTTTTCCTGTTTGCGCGTCTGTCCCCGGCAGTTAGAAGGAAGATGTCTGCGCCATAAACGACCAACAATTCATTTTTATGGCCCCCGTTTTAATCTGCTGACTCGCACAGCCGAGCAACGGTTATGACGCCGCGATTCGCCGGGATTTTTTTTTTTTCCTTTTCCGTTAATTGGATTAGGAAATATGGCCGCCAGAAGTCACGTGGCTATAATTAAGGAGAATGGGTCACGTGCCAAATTCATGCGCGCCTGCGCAATGCTCACTTCCCTTCTTTTTTTTTTTAAATATTTTTATTTTTCTGATGGGAACTTGGGTGGATTTTAGTGGAGGCTAGGTTCCGTCACCGAATACAAAAGCAAGTATTTGAGAGATACACAACTCACAGATGGCGCATTACGGTGGGGGGACGCCCATGCTCCATCTTTTGAAAACAGACCGAGTGTTTGAAAGACAATGCGAAAGGCGGGCCGAAAGAAAAATAGACAACGGATCTTTTAGTTTGTGTGGCAACTTTAATCCATTCCCGCCGTCCGGTCGGCATGTCGGGCAATTAGAAGCCTTCCCCCGTGAGCTGTCTCCCTGACGCCGGTCCCGGACGCCCGAAACATGGAGGTGACGATGGCGCAGGATGAGAATATTTACTCGTCACGTCTGACGACCGCCCAGACAGTTGTTGAGGTCGTAAGGTGGAGATAACCTTCCGCATGACCTGCTTGAGACATTGACCAATTGAAACATGATAGCCCAATAAGAGTTTTATCTCGTTTCGGGCTGAAAGGCTAATAAGAGAATCATTCTTTGTGGCTAATAGGCCAATAAGAGTTGAATTCTTTGTGGCTGATAGCCCAATAAGAGTTGAATTCTTTGTGGCTGATAGCCCAAAAAGATCTGAATTCGTTTTAGGTCATAACTCAATTCAGATGGTGTCTTAATATGATCTTTACTCTGACGGGCTTTTTTTTTAATAAGCTTTTAGTTAGTTTCACTTTCTGCGGCTGGTATTGCGAGCGCGTGTCCTGAAATCTTGTAGCTCAATTTAGAACCTGTTCTAATTTAGTGAGAAAGCTCAAATCCTGCTCACATGTATATTCTTCATGACAGTACACGTTTGTTGAGTTCAACTCCATGAATTAACATTTTGTACACGCACGAAGATAATTGCTTTTTACTAATATTTATATTGTGTGAAAATTCGGCCGAAATTATCATGTCAAAATAAAAAAGCATTGCACCGGTTCATAAGTGCGCAAAATATTGAAAGTTTTGTAGACTTGCGAAATTTATTCTAAATTTTTTTGCGAAAACAATAGAAAGTTATATTCTTTCAAAACCAAAATGTATAAAATTTAATAAAACATAAACAAACTTTTTTTTAAAAAAAAAGTATTTATTTATTCTTTATCATTTGTGTAAAATATGTAGATATCCTGTGTGAATCCCATACACCATAATTGGTTGACTGTTTTTGTTGAACAAAATTTGAGTGCAGTTATAAAAATCCATTGTTCATTTTGTATGGTTGTTGATTGATATTGGTTTCTATTATGTGTGTATTACTATTTTTAAAAAAATGTTTCTAAAAAAACAAAAAGTGCAACTGTACCCTATATGCCCAACAGCAACTGTACCCTATATGCCCAACATCAACTGTACCCTATATGCCCAACATCAACTGTACACTATATGCCCAACATCAACTGTACACTATATGCTCAACAGCAACTGTACCCTATATGCCCAACAGCAACTGTACACTATATGCCCAACATCAACTGTACACTATATGCCCAACAGCAACTGTACCCTATATGCCCAACAGCAACTGTACCCTATATGCCCAACAGCAACTGTACCCTAATGTCCAACAGCAACTGTACACTATATGCCCAACAGCAACTGTACCATAATGTCCAACAGCAAATGTACCCTATATGCCCAACTTTCTCGCCATACATCAGTCAATAAATACATGAACAATAAAGTGATGGGCCCCAGACAAAAGCTTGGGGCTCCTGACAAGTGTTAGGGCTGCCCCCCCCTGATGAAGAACATCTGTCTGTACCGCAGTTGTGTCATCTTAACACTAGGGCGTGTTGGGATGTGGGAGATGGGAACTTTTAGTTGGTGGAGACGAGCGTGCTAGTCCGACCAATGCCGTGCTGGACACGGACTCGAATTACAACGGCGTCCCATCTGTGGTCATTGTAGTTGTCAAATTGGAACAAAACTATTTCCTGGTGCTTCAATAAGACTGGTACCTCCATAATATAGGTGTCTCTATAAGACTGGTGTCTCTATAAGACTGGTGTCTCTATAAGACAAGACTGGTGTCTCTATAAGACCGGTGTCTCTGTAAGACCGGTGTCTCTGTAAGACCGGTGTCTCTGTAAGACCGGTGTCTCTGTAAGACCGGTGTCTCTGTAAGACCGGTGTCTCTGTAAGACCGGTGCTTCCATAAAACTTTTGCACCCCCTCGCCCCACTCAGAGGCAAAAAAAAAATGCCAAGTAAGGAAGATTTAGTTTCATGTGGCTAGTTACGGTCTGGTTATGGTATCAAGTGTTTTCAGATTTCATTGGCTTTTAAAAAAAAAAACCTCTAACACAGACTTAGTAAAAGAAAAGTGTTTAGGCATGAAGGTAAGCAAGAGATGACAAATAAAAAAAGAGCTGATGCATAGTTATCGTAATTATATTTAGAAACTCAGTGATAGCTCATTTCAGATCTACTTCAGTCATTAAGAAATGTTTGTTATAATATATTAAGAAATGTTTGTTATGTTATATTAAGAAATGTGTATTATTTTATATTCATTTCTAACCAGTGGCAGCGAGAGCCAACGCGGGCCCCAGGGCAGGAAATCATTGCGGGCCCCTTAATAAACAATGAGTCGTGATAAAAAATGACATGATCGGGGCTGCCGGGCCCCCTTTATGCCCCCTTACAGATGCGGGCCCCCTGGCATTGACCCCCCCCTGCCCCCCCTCTCGGCGGCCTTGTATCTATTTTTAATTATGTGTCATTCTTTTTTTAAAATTTGAATAAAGTTACATGAACATAATTTTTCAACAATTATGCGTTCATTGGGGAAATCTCTTATCTAATGCTTTAAAATATCCTTACTTACTTGCTTAATTAATTGGATTCTGTGCGGACTATAGGGTTTCTGCATTGACTCTCCAGCGCACTCGATTTCTGGGAGGCCTCTCTCTGTTACCCCATGTTAGGTAGCGACACTTCATTTCCTGTAGACTTTCTCTAAGTGGTCTTTTGGACGGCCAACCTTTCTCTGGCATTGGGGAGTTCCACTATTGGGACATTTTTGTAATGTCTTCTGGAGACCTCCTGGGTGAATGACTAATCCATCTCCATTCGCTTCTGGATATTTGTTGGTCTGTGGGGTCGTGGTTTGCTACTTTCAGATACTTTCATTCGATAGTCTATATAGTCGCCTTATCTCTAGGATGCCCCTGATGCAGCCAATCACGACAGTCTGAAGTTTGTAGGTCAGTGTGTTAGTGACTCCATGTTTCTGCACCATATAACGGAACGGATTCGACATTGCTATTGAATATCTGGAGTTTACACTTTGTTGAGAGGGAAGCTGTTCTCCCACACAGTCCTCTTGGAGACAGGTCCCTAGCCCTGGAAGAGTAAAGAAGAGGGTTGGGTATAGGGCTAACAACCCAAACCTCTTAAATACCCAGCCGCTACAGAAACAGAAGCTTTAAAATATGGTAACCCATAATAGCTATGTGATCCAACACAGCAAAACATCATTAATCATCTCTCATTGTAAACGGCTTTAGATTGGTTAGTTTATTTGTTGGAACTTACTAGCTAACTAGCTGTACCCTGCAAAACCATTGCATAGAGTTATATCCCCTTAGGCTTGATAGGTAGGCTAGGTTATTTTTTGGTTTCGGGCAGATCCGATTTTTCATGATTGTATTTTAAACTGGAATACTGTTGTATTAATTCTTTACTTTCGATTTAACGCAGAACCCACACCGCTAGTATTTATATAGATTTTTATTATTGTTGATGTTGTTGTTGTTTATTCTTTCTATCTAGATCAGAGCATTCATCAAAAGTCGACAAAAAAGACGCGCTCTACAGCTGCAGGGACTGGAGTATCAAGACAATCATTCCTTAGACTCTTTTGCTTCCAACAGTCTTATAGACCGGGTGAGTACTGGCTTTTTCTCAAATTACATACATCGTTAGAAGTGTGTTTTTATATATTAGACTGGGTGAGTAATGGCTTTTTTTATTATTAGAGACATCGTTAGAAGTGGGTTTTTATATATTAGACTGGGTGAGTAATGGCTTTTTTATTAATAGAGACATCGTTAGAAGTGGGTTTTTATATATTAGACTGGGTGAGTAATGGCTTTTTTATTATTAGAGACATCGTTAGAAGTGGGTTTTTATATATTAGACTGGGTGAGTAATGACTTTTTTTATTATTAGAGACATCGTTAGAAGTGGGTTTTTTATGTAATAGAGTGAGTGCTGGTCTTTATTTTTACATTACAGATATTTTAATGGGTGGGTTTTTAAATAGTAGATTGTGTGAATGGCCACTTTTTTTATTTACAATCTGTGATTGCTATATTACAGACAATTACATACAAATAAGTGGCATTTGTTGTTTGGTGATAATTTCACCAGTGAAGAACATTGATATTGTTAATACCAAGACACCCCCCCCACAGGTATTAGAAGTTTGATTGAGATAATATTTTCTGTTTACCCAATCACATTGCGTATCTCGCAATCACTGTCACAAAAAGTGTCATTCTTTGTGTGAACTGGATTTTTAGAGCATTTTCGAAAAAAAATGCTCTATTGTCCCCGTTTTGTCTGTCTGTCTGTCTGTCCGTCATCACCCTAGATCTCAACAACCATACTTCCTAGACCCATGATGTATATGTCATTTTGTAGGTCTTGGCCTGCCATGTGTGCATCATAAATCCATTTCGCGATCTGACATCTGAGGGCCGTAAAAGAGGGCTTATAAAGTACCGTTTTTTACTATATAAGCTATATTAACAAAGGAGCGCCCTAGATCTCAGCAACCATAAGTCCTAGACCCATGATGTATATATCATTTTGTAGGTCTTGGCTTGCCATGTGTACATCAAAAGTTTATTTTGCGATCTGACCTCTCAGGACCGGGCTTCATGGTTTCTTAGGGGCTTATATATGGCTTATATTTTATATATAGATTATAAACTAATCAAAGGGGCGTAATCATTATTTATTTTTGTAACAGTTATTAAACATGACTTACTTCCTTCTCTATACACGAAAATGCTTTAAACGCCCTGTTTTTACAGACTTAATTTTTGCTTGTTTTGTTTTTGTATTTTCTTTTCATTTTCTATTATCTGTTGCTAAAATGAACTATTTTAAACAAAGTTTCAAATTGTCTCCTAAAGAGTGGTGTATTGCTGTTATTATTATTATTATTATTATTATTATTATTATTAAAATTTTCAAATTCTGAATTTATTCCTAGCTGCTCTAAAATAACACTTTTCTTGTACATTGTCTTCTATCTCAATCTTTATGCGCTCTATTTCCACTTTGAGGACGAATATGATAGAAAAGAGAAAAAAGATTGGATTGGTGAAGGGGTTGGGGGGGGGGGGTGGAGATCGTGTCAAATCTCTGTCATCGAGACTGAACTATATATTAAATTTAGTGGCTTTGTTATGTTTAACTGCTGTCTCCTTTAAAAATAAAATAAATGAACAAGTCCAGTTTAAAAAAAAAAGCTACTAAAAAATAATATTCCAGATTAAAAGTTATCCAAGAGTTACAAATGAATCTTTTGTTCAAATAAAGTGCCAGCTTGCCGCATTGGACCCCCCCCCCCCCCCCCAATCTCTTTTCACATTTGCTCACGTCATTTTGGCAACTACTAAGAATAGAATAGAAAGGAAGAAAAAAATGGTTCGAAATCTGGCCAGTTTTGAAATCAAATATTGACGAAGCCGTCACGTGACACGAGAGTAAAAATACATTTGAATATTAAATTCCTTCCGGTTGACGGCTGATGGTACCGGGGAGTAGTTCGAGTCAACACAAAGGGGAGGGAAGGCGAAATTAATGAGTTCAATACGAGTTACTGGACCTGAAAGTCTACAGTTTCACTGACTTTTTTGTGTCACAGAGGGGAAAGAGAGGAACGACTGTCCCAGACATGTGGAGTCTTTTTGTGACACATGGAACTAGCATGTCAAGTGGAGCTTACAGACAGACAGTAAAGGGGATTTTTTTTTAATGACTGTTCTTGGTAGTTCTGTCTGTTACAATTTGACTGGAAACAAATCTATTTTTTTTTTCACTTAAGAATAACAAAAAAAAATTAAAAGAAGAAACATGGCATAAAAAGTTGGAAATTAAAGTTTTGGAACGTTAGCTGGTGTAGAAAATAAAAATGGACCAAACAGTGTGACACTTAAAACAACAATACTTTTCACTTTGTAGTCCGATTTTAGTAATCAATCAACTGTCGTGTTAAAATAATACGACTTTTGTATATATTTTAATTTATTACCTGAAACTTTTCTTGAAACTTTTTGCAGTGGAAGTTTGACATTCCATGATTGTATCATGTTGTAGGTTTGAATGATCGCCGCGCTTGAATATAAATCATATTGTAATTTAATAAACATAATTCAGTCTAAAGAGAACTAGTAAATATATAATATAGATAGCAATGTTGGAAAACACAATGAAACAGAGTTTCTGCCCTTGTTCATCAAATGTAATTTCATAGGCTGGCATCACAGAAAATACCAATTATTATTTTAAATCTTGGCTTTTATGACCAGGACATCGACAAGTATAAATAAAACGTGTCTCATATTAATGAAAATAAACGACATTCATCTGTTGAGCTTCATGGTTTGTTACAAAATGTTATAGAGAACTGATTTCATTTGTACATTTTCGTAAGTTAAGATTTTAAACTTAAAAATGTGTTTGATTTACAATTATACTGTGGCTGTCTCGAACAAGTCCCCAAATGTAGTCCCCCCATCATGTTTTCATTGTTATGTCCTTACTATGGACGCTAACCTGCTGTAGATCTTGATGAAAGCGCTCCCTTTGCTTTCCAAAGAATACTCTCCTTAGACTTGCCTGGATATTAGCCTTACGGGACACCCGGCTTACCATTTAGTGATACTATACCATTAAGTGAAACTATACCATTTAGTGATATTTGCGACAAGAGTTTGGACCAGTTCTACCTAATAGTCCGCCTTGCGGTTACCAAGGAAATTGCGCACCACTTCCAGAAAACTGTGCCCAGCCGCTTATTTTTTTTTGTGAGTAGATGAGGAAATTCTACAGACTCCATCACCTTCTTTATCTGAAGACCAATGAAAATGCCAGCTTTGTTCGTGGCCTCATATAGCTTTGGAAAGATATTTCGAAGGTATGTGAAAGCTGTTGGTCAGTCCGTCTGGTGGTCATGCTAGTTACTGACCCTTATATCCAATATCAGGGATGTGTTACCAACCTGTAAGTCCATAAGCAACGTTACCATCTTAAATTCTCCAGTTACATCCCCAATCAGTATTGATTATTTCAGCATCACCTATAAAGCCTTGACGTTGTTGTGGTCCTTCTTTAAGTGTACTGAGTGTGAGCCAAAGAAATAGACGGATACGTGCTCCCATTATGTAGCAGCACAGCCTACAAACTTCTAGATGAGCTACCCATACAATGTGTTCACTCTTGCGGGTCATGGAAGATTCCAATAGCATGTGTAGTAAACATGAGTCGTTCTGGCAGTATTAAAATTGTCTCCATTGCTGAAGAAACTAGCCGATGCCCAAGCCGTTTCCCCTGGTCCAAAACCTGAACACGTTCGTCCAGAAGTTTCCACAACTTTAGTTTAGATGTGCAGAGCTCAGCATTGGACTGTGAATCCAAAATCACTTGATCGTGTTGTTGAGATACTTTTGATTGTGTTAGTATCTGTCCGTTAGTCCCTTTACTGACACTATAGACTGGTTCTGATACAGTAAAGATCACCTACTGACACTATAGACTGGTTCTTATACAGTAAAGATCACCTACTGACACTATAGACTGGTTCTGATACAGTAAAGATCACCTACTGACACTATAGACTGGTTCTGATACAGTACACATCATCTCTGACACTATAGACTGGTTCTGATACAGTACACATCATCTCTGACACTATAGACTGGTTCTGATACAGTACACATCATCTCTGACTCTATAGACTGGTTCTGATACAGTACACATCATCTCTGACACTATACACTGGTTCTGATACATGACATAATATATATGTTTACTATATACGCAGAAGTGCTTATATAGTAAACATTCAGACGTCTAGAATAGTTTACTTACCTCTAGACACAGCTGTAAGGAAGTATACATTAGAAGTTACTCGAACAGTCTAGAATTTATTCAACCCGACATATAGACACATGATTTGTTTGTTAACTAAAAATATCGATAAATATCGTTGTCCTGGCACCAAAGTCAGAGTTTGATCTAAATAATCTATTCTGATCTAAATAATCTATTCTGATCTAAATAATCTATTCTGATCTAAATAATCAGAAAATAATATTGTTAAAACAAAGAGAAAACAAAAATACAAATGTTGTTACACATGGGTAAAATAAATAAAACTAACGGATTTCAATGATACACTTAATAATCCCAATGCATGGAGATGTCATATTACGTTAGAAAATATGAACAAAACAAAGATACGACATATTTGACTGTGTAAATAAATGTCATGTCGATGCTAAGCTAAACACAAATGAACAAAATATAGGCTACATCTCTCGTTGAGTGAAACTATTGAACTGATTACATATTTACATTGTTGGACAAATCATGGCTTCCTTTTAACTGCGTCGAATGAATATACCTCAATATGAATAAAACTATGTTGCATCGATACACACTGCGGTGGGGTAAATTAAATGGCTGCATACACACCGCAGTTTGATAAATTCTATTGCTTCATATGCGCTGCCAAATGAATAGCAACATGTCAAATAACATTTTCAAGTAAGTTTATATAACAATATCTTCACATAACAGACAGTCACACTTTGATCGATCAGTCAAAACGTTCAATTTATCATCGATGTATTTCAATCATGACGAGTGAGATCCATTTTATCAGATATAAAGTCACAGAGTACAACAGATCTGTAAAGGTTGTGAAAAGGTTGTAATGTTATACTTAGATGTGTTGATAAATAGCATAGACTTGGAGGCGTATGGTAGCTTGGTGAAGTCTGCTATGTTGACACAAATGTTCACAAACATTCATCAATAAGAGTCTTAAAACTGCATGGCTGATTCATTGGTACATTTATTGAACGAAGACATTAATGTAGTAAATATGTTAAATGATAAAGGCACGTCTTAGAAAGATCAAATAATATCCATGAGTTTCTATGTGAAAGTAAATATATTAACTTCTTCTAGAGTTAATAAAGTGTCTAATATCTTCATAATCTAAACAGCAACTAACTCAATCTACAAAACTTGTCTCTAAGCAAAACTTCATTGACGTCAACTAGAAAAAAATACGTCACATAGCAATATAAATTATACTCTCTAGAGTTATTTAAAAAGTGTGATTAACACACATGCACTAACCAAATCAATTAATGAATATTTCAATCAACCTTAACTCCTCGACAAGATCTACATTTCCTTACTTCCAATTCTACTCTCAGATCAAAGATTGTTTCGACAGACTTAACTTTTATATTTAGTCTAAAAAAATGATTTCTTTCTAATTATTTTATGTGTCATTTAGTCTGCTTTATTTACTCCTTGATCAGTTTCTAGACAAGAGCTCAAAAAAAAAAAATGGAAAGTGATGAATTAAAGTCCAGAGTAATTTACTGTATAATAACACTTCAGGATCTTTCGAAGTCTTTATCAATCGGCATCTTTACAATATTTTTTTATTCACCCCCCCCCTTTCCACGTTCACACACACACACACACATATACATACTCACTCATACACAGCAGGACACATCCACACGCACGCACATAAAAAGAAAACAACCCCCCCCCCCCCGCATACTGATATAAAGATGTGTTCAGACACGTTGACAAGTTGCAGGGCAGGCGATAAAATCCGGCCCCCTTCGATTCAGCGAGCCTTGTTAACACAAGTTCCTATCTTACTCCTGGATAGTTTTTTGGAGATCTCCGCGCAGAAGGAGAACACGACCTCCCTGACACTTGGCCCGGCAGGACCGTTTGTCTCCCACCCCGTTGCAACAAGAGTTTTCAATTTCTTTAATTACATTATCCCCCGCTCTCGACGGTTTTTCTTTCTTTTTTCTTTATTTTTGAACTTCTCCGGGCTTGAAAAAACAAGCCGGGATTTTTCAGCTTCCAAGATGGCGACCAGCACAGCAATACAGTAACCCCCCCCCCATCCCCCTTTCCGCCAAATAACAACAAAAAAAAAAATTGGCGAGGGAGTGGGAGAGGGAGGAAGGGCTGGTTGATAGTGATCATGTCGGTTGTCACTTCCGGTGCTCGGTCTTGGACAAGTTCTTCTGTGGGGACCCACGTGAGCAGACGAAAGCGATCAATCCTTGAGGAGAATTGCCTGATGTGTATCAGTGACAAACATGGCCACACTTGCTCTCTCTCTCTCTCCTTCTCTCTTATTCCCCCACCCCCCACCCTGGCGCTACGACAAATTTATTTGTTTTAAAAGAGCCCTTGTGATAACACTGATCATTTGGCCCCGCCCAGCCCCTCCACCGGTCATCCAGTTTTATTTGTTGTTGTTGTGTGTGTGTGTGTGACAGTTTTATTAGCGAGCTGTGACAGACTCTCTGCTACACTCGTGTGAAATGGAACCGGGGTTTGTTTTTTGGTTTCATAGGTGGAAAGTTATCTCACTCTCTGTCTCTCTCTATCTCACTCTCTCTCTCCATCGCTCTCTCTATCTCTCCCCCCTCTCTCTCTACGTCTCTCTCTCTCTCTTTGTATATATGTCATATGTGGGCTGCGGCTCAGAAAATTCGCCCATCCTTGTCCCAGGTTTCGTCTTTTAAGAAAGACATATTGATACTGTAATGAATCCCTCACCATTTATGGGGCTCTACACAGTATTTTTTTTTAATTTACTTCTCCGTCATTCACTTTATGGGCACCAAGGAGGCACATATTGTATGGCCGTCATCGCTGGGGCTCGAACCATTAACTTTGTCAAACGACGGTCATCTGACAACCAAAGTGCAACTGAGTAGCCATCCTTCCCTCCTGCGCCGTCATGTCTAGGATGTTAACTTCACCGGAAGAGAACAACGCTAACACCCATGTTCGTGTCCATGTCATACTATGTGTAGAAGGCCACTAAAAGATACACTCGCGATTGGATAAACGGAATCATGAGAAATGCATTTTTGTATTCTTAACAATAGCATCTATCAATTTTAAGACCAAGAAAGAATAGTAATAAAATGGAACTATAACGAATTTCCTCACTTGTGACTTTTTTTTAAATTTGACGAAAAAAAAATTTCACTGTTCCAAGCCTAGATGGCCTCACAGATTATATTTCTACTTAATCAACTTTTTGGACATTAAGATTAACAGATACGTTCTGTATGTGGTCATCCACTTATTACTTAACCGGGAGGGGGGGGGGGCGGTCGAAGAGTGACGCTGTGATTTATGAATTGTAAAAAAAACACAAACTATAGTAAAATAATAATCATTCATTCCAAACTATAAACAAAGGAAAATGAGTTCTATTGTGTATGCCACCGTTTCTAAATTTGTTTATGTTTATTAATGCAGTGCTTTCGGAGTTATCATTAATAGCGTGAATCATTTTTACATGTTTGCTAAAAAAAAAATACTGACGAAATAAAAGTTTGCAAACTTAAGTAAAAAAGAAATATTTTACGATACAGTTTGTTAATTAAAACAAAATACTGACGAACTATTGGTTTGCACACGGCGGATTTGGTTTTTTGTTTCGAAGTGGCTACGGTAACATCAAGCGCCTTTATATTAGGGTTAGCGGGAGTACTCATTTTTTTTTCGGGTACCAGCAATTATATTAGGGTTAGGAATAGGCAGGCCCGTAGCCAGAGGGGGGCTAGGGGGGGCTGAGCCCCGCCGTGCATGACCTGAGCCCCCCCGTGCATGATTTGAGTTTTTTGACAAAATTTTAATAATAACGGCTATAAAACATCAATCATTTTGTTTAATAAATCAATAATAATAAAAACTTAAAAGTTTATATTTTGGCAATCATTCAGGCTATTTATATATACTTACATATATAGCTTATCTAATTTTTGGGCATAAAAGATTGAATCTTATTGAAGTTCACTTCTGGGTATTTTGGGCAGCATTGGCATTTGGTGCTTCAACAGCCGTGTGTGAGAGCAGTTTCTCAACCCTCACACGAATGCTCACCCCATATCGCAGATCAATGTTACAAAAGCGTCTAAGCAATCTTTTCCTGCTTGCATTTGAAAAAGATTTAACAGACAATCTGAATGCTGAAGCATTTTTAGGTAAATTCAGTGCTAAACCAGGCCCGTAGCCAGGTCAAAGTAAGCAGGGAGGCACCAATACCCAGCAAGGGGGCACCTTTACTTTTAGCGGGGGGGGGCACGGCCCCCCCCCTTGGCTACGGGGTTGGCTAAACCACGAAGTTTGCAAATTTGAAACGTATAATAATAAAAGTTCGCAACCAGTGCCGACGAGTGGGGGGGGGGGCAGGGGGTCAATGCCCAGGGCCCGGCGAGTTTTAGGGACCAGGACTGAGCTGGCCAATCAACTTTTTAAAATATTAATAGCAGCCCAGGAGCCCGAAATTTCTGTCGCAACCTTGTAATAGTTTTATATATTGATATCTTCTGAGGACAACTAGCAACTTAAATAAGTTTTTAAAATAACATTGGCTTCTGACCTCATTTTTATACATTTGCATAATAAAATAATAAAGTACAAACTCCGTGATTTCTGAGTGATGTTATTTAATTTGCAAATTTACTTTTTAGCAGAATTAATTTTATTTTAAATTGAATAATTGCGGCTGTTTTTTATAATAGATCTGTTCTTTGTTTTCAATATTTTATAAGAAATATCACACAAATAGCTAAGCTATATTCGTGCATCTTTGTCGTTCTTCCCGGGTTGTACGTTAAACAAACAGTATAATAATATAAATCAGGTATCTATTATGTAACAATTGTGTAGCAGAACTATTGGTCAATATATTTATAACAGGAATCAGAAATTGCTCAGCTTCAATAAATTTTTATCATTAAAACTCTTTACTATTTAAATTATTTTTAACAAAACTGCAACATGCCATCATTATTGAAACGTAGTTAAAATTATATATTTCTAATTAATAGCTAAACAATCGGTTCTAAAATGCTCCATTCCAGATATGGAACTGCAAAAAATTTCTTGGGGAGGGGATCTCAGTGAGATCCCCTCCCCAAACCCCTCCTCTCCGTTCGCAAGCTTTCGGCGCTTCGCGCCTCCATTTTCGCCCCCCCCCGAACATTTCTTCTACCCCACCAGGGGCGGATTAGGGGGAGGGGCCAGGGGGCCCATGCCCCCCCCCCCGTTATCGCAAGTTTAGGTAATACATCATTAAATTATCGAAATATTTTTTGTTCTAAGACCAATTTTCAACAATGAAAACAGTTTTGCCCCCCCCCCGGTCAAAGTTGTCTAGATCCGCACGTTGATTTCTTCGGCACCCCCCCCCCCCCCCGAAAAAAATTTCTTCGCCCCCCCCCCCGAAAATGTCTTCGGCCCCCCCCCCCAATCCAATATTCCTGGCTACGGGCCTGGGAATAGGATTAGGGTTAGGGTGTGGAGCAATATCTATTGATATAACCCGGAAAAAAAAATACGAACTCCGTCTTGATGTTACCGTAGCCACTGCGTTTTTGTTTGTACAAATACTGACAATATATAAGTTGAATTACCTCCCGTGGTTTTAAATAAAGTAATGTGAAGTAAAGAAATAATTTTGCGAAACCGATCGATTAAATATTATTTTGTAAACTTTCGGAGTTATGATTAATAGCGTGAATCCTGTTTACATTTGTATTTATATGGAAGATGGAGACTTCACTACTTATTTTATCGTATTTGTCATGATTGGTATTGTGGGCGAAATAGTTTGCATCTTTTTACATTCAGCCTCTTTGCTTATGCTAGTTGGTTTAGACCTGTCTGAGCGAGTGTGTGTGTGTTCGTATACTTCAAATGACGTAATCAAAAATTACGTACTCGTTATAAGAAGCTTGACGCATCAAGATGGCGGACTTTGAACAACTTGAGTTGTTATATGGGAGCTCAGTGATTTGTACCCAAAACAATAGTCACACAGCCATCAACATACCGACACAAACACAACCGTGTTCGATTGTTTGTTCGATAACTGGACTTCCCATAAAAAAAAAGATTGTCCTTGCATCCAATATTCACACTCGGAACAAGTTGGGCAATTAAGAAACGTATTATTATGTTTTTCAAGTAAGCTAAGGGGACGTAATCCCATATATGTGCTGCTGCTGCAAAAAAAAAAAAAGCTATGACGAGGGGCAGACAATCCAATAGCTGTTGTTGTTGTTGTTTTTTGTTTCTTCGGCATCATGGATCAAAGATTGCCTTCCCCTTGCTATGGGAGTAATTTTCGAAGGCCCCGGGAATAAATATGGAGAAACTTTACGAGCATTCTGGGCTTGAAAAGACTGGATCATATGGGTGTCCGGCAGAATCAATTAAACCGTTACACGGACGAAGGGATGGGGGAGGGGGTGGTTGAGAGGAGGTGGGGTGATTGGAATAGAGTGGATGGGGGAGAGGAGGGGTGTAGTTTTATGACCGACCCTGTTTGTCCTTCCACCCTTTCCCTCCCTTCTGTGTTGGTGGTCCGGCAATGAAAAGGTTGGGGGAGTGTGGGGGGGAAAAAGACTTAAAAAAAAAAGAGCTGGAGAATTTTGATTAAGGAATAAGAAATAAGTTTCCTGCATTTATGCGATATGTAAAAAACCACAGCAAGCTCCGAGCAGATTAATTTGTACGCCCCCTTTATGTCCGTCACGACACCGTGTCTCCGCTCTCGCCACGTACACAGAGGGGGCACACATTCACGCTCTCACATACACACACGCGCGCGCGCGCACACACACACACTCACATGGGTCCATACACATAGGGAACAAATATCCAGACGCAAATTGCGTGAACAACAGTCCGGTAGAGAAGAAACCAAAACGTCATACAAATAAATATTTTTTCTTTTTTTTTATTAAAAAGGCGAAAGGAAAAAAAAAACGTTGAGATGCCAGTCGCATTAATGAAACAGAAAATGGAGTCTGACATTTGAACTCAAGGTCATCTTGTGAAAGACAGGTCCTAGGCAAGTTATGGCAGCAAAAAAACACATTCTATTTTCTTACAACTCGGGGGGGGGGGGTAAGGGTTGAAAAGGATGGGGGTGGGGCTGAAAATAAAAACAGAAAAGGATTTTTTTTTTCTGTAGCCTCGAACAAAATTGATAAATTGGATGAAAACAATTTTTGTTGAATAGCATCGAGAGTATGGTATTAGTTGTGTTGTTTCTTTTTTTTTGTATCCTGTTTACGTCAATGTTTTACATACACGCAGAATGTATTTATAACCAGTGCGACATTGTTCTTATATATGGTTTATAGTTGGTTTTTTCCCTATATCTACTTACTGTGTCTGATTCAATAAATAGTATTTATTTATTCTTGCCATAAACCACTTGTGGCGCAGATACAATAAAAATAATAATAATTTATAATGTAAATGAGAAAGTCTGTACTTCTATCCATCTTTTCATATCTCTGTACATATGTACGGATCAGCACGAAGATTTCATTCGCATTCGAACTACCAAGTTTACATTATTCTGATCAACAAAATGCTATTGTAAAAAACATTTTTGTACCGAGATTTAAATAGAATTACAGATCCGGGGGGGGGGGAGTTAGGGGCCAGTTTGTCCCATTGTCAGGTCGACATTTTAACACTTTACCGCACGACCATCCGTCCCTTCAATTATTAAATAGCTTTCTGTAAAATATAAGGTGGATTGATGACGCTTTGGGTGTGAGACCGACATGAGTGGTGCAGATTATATGCGCACCATTGAGTGACTCTGGTTTCCTTTGTCAACTGTGGTGCCTCCTTGTCCATTGCAGCCCCGGATATTGTACGGATGTAAAAAACAGAATTGTTCAGTGTAATAACTTGTCCCAGTAGCGATTTTAGGTTTACGATATAATCGTCTCAGCATTTCTGGGACATCGCAATGAAGTTTGTGGTTTAAGTAGAGACTTTGTACATCTCCATGTCTGTCACATTCACCCCATGGTTGAAGTATTTTTACTAAATATCACAATAAAGATTTATTTTTTCTGTTTCAGGACGCTGTTGACGGCCACGGTGGCGGGACCGGCTGCGGCGGCGGCAGCATAAGCATCGGCAGTGGACCCGCACAGAAGCAGATGGGTGGCTCCGGGGAACACAACAGTTCCTCCGACTCTGGCAAGGACAGCCGACCGTCTCGACTCCGCGAGCTGTCCCGCAAGAAAAACCGGGCGCGCATCGAGGCCAGCAGCGATGAAGGGTCTGACTGCGAGATGATATCTACCGTATGATTCTGATAACGTGAGCATCTTGCGCTTGCTGGCCATTGATAATATATATGAACAGTACAATGGTGATATCTGCCGTATGATTCTGATAACATGGGCATCTTGCCACTTGCTGGCCAGTGATAATATATCTACTGCACGTTGGTGATATCTACCTTAAGATTTTGATAACAGTACATCTTGCTACATTCTGGTCAGTGATTATAAATCAACTGCACGATGGTGATATCTACCACATGATTCTGATAATAGTACATCTTGCTACTTTCTGCTCAGTGATAATATATATGAACAGTACAATGGTGATGGTAGACGAAATCTCGGGGCCTACTGGCCAGTTGAAACGGCATTCTGCCAGGAAATGATATTTTACAGCTAGGCTGTACATCTTAGTGTACACTTGCTGTACACTTGCTGTACACTTGCCTGTAAAATAGTTGACACAGCTTATTGATTAAAGAGCTAAACATTCTGCTACACATTGGCAATGAGATTATATCTTCACTGTCCACTGGTCATAATGTTTACACAGTGTTGACCAACATCCTGCTGTGACAGTATGATGGTCGAAATCTCCGGACATCTTGTCGCACACTGGGAGGTGTTCACTGGGAGGTGTTCGACCAACATCCTCTTCTGACATGATAACTACAGTATGATGGTCGAAATCTCTAGACATCTTGTTGTACGCTGACCAGAGTTTGACCGGAGTACCAACCAAGGAAAAAAAGTACACAAAAATTTAAAGATTAGTACATGTTATAGTCAGAAACACTCAGCCAACTTAATTAGAACTGTTATAGTCAGAAACACTCAGCCAACTCAATTAATACTGTTATAGTCAGAAACACTCAGCCAACTCAATTAATACTGTTATAGTCAGAAACACTCAGCCAACTCAATTAATACTGTTATAGTCAGAAACACTCAGCCAACTCAATTAATACTGTTATAGTCAGAAACACTCAGCCAACTCAATTAATACTGTTATAGTCAGAAACACTCAGCCAACTCAATTAATACTGTTATAGTCAGAAACACTCAGCCAACTCAATTAATACTGTTATAGTCAGAAACACTCAGCCAACTCAATTAATACTGTTAAAGTCAGAAACACTCAGCCAGTTCAATTAATACGGATAACTGTCATCTGTGGAGCAAAGAAACATTTCATGAGATCACCAGCAGGATAGCCCCCCCCCCCCTGATCTTAAACAAAAGTAAAGACACAAATGAAAAAAACTCAGCCTGTAATGAGAATTGAACCCAATCTCAACAAGGAATAAAGCCAGTAGACACTGGTGTGACCATCAACAAGTGTGAACCACCCCTGTATGACTGAGATGAAACATGAAACTGTTATGTGAAGAGATCATTGATGTTTTTTTATATCTTATAATATGTCTAATCAAATTGTGTATATTACCTGAATTCATTGTTTGCATATGTCTGATACATATGTTGTTGTTTTTTTTTTCAAATGAAAAATGTAAACAAATACAATTGTATAGACTAGTGAAAGTTATCATTCAAGTGAAAGTTACAATTGTATAGACTAGTGAAAGTTATCATTCAAGTGAAAGTTACAATTGTATAGACTAGTGAAAGTTATCATTCAAGTGAAAGTTACAATTGTATAGACAGGTGAAAGGTGCAATTGTAAACTATTTTATTTTGTAAGCTTTGACCTCAAACTATCACCATAAAACATTGATTTGCTGTGTCATGGTCACTGTTTGATTTGCTGTGACACATTCATTTTTTGTTAGCCCCATGGCACATATTCTGAAACCTAAATATTCCGGTCAAATTAAAGTGACACAATTTGTATTGTACCTTGTGATAAAGTGGAGCCAGAGCTGCGATAGAGTTGAGATAGAGTTGGAGTTTGTACAAATAAAATTAAACATTCAATATTTTTTGTGTTACATTTCCAGCTAACTTGGTTTGCACTGGCCTATCTAACATTGTTGCTGTGATCAGATTATTTATTTTTTTTGGTTTCCCTTTTTTTTTTTAATTTCTATAAAGTTAAAAGTTACGTTACAGCAATAATATTATTCTTGTTTTACTGTCTATTGTTTCATGACTATATTATGTAAAGAGAAGTGATTTCTTTCCCGTGGAAACCTACGTGCCATGTGTTTATGTATTTGACTGTGTGGACATCTGTAGATTTTGATGTGATTGCAAAAAAAAAAAAGTTTATCTATGATATTTCTAATGTAGTACAAATAGTTTTATATGGTAGTTAAATAGCTTGTTCTCACGGTGGTAAATTATTAGTTTCGTTACATGTTTCTGTGAGACTTCGACTTTTGTATGTGTGCAATAACTCTTTGTTTTTTCCACCACCATCATCTACTCTGTGATTCCAACCAACACTGTAATGCATCAGGGCACTACATGGTTTTTTTAACCTTTACTATTCAAGGTCTCTTTTGGTGATTCCATGAAAATAAAAACTTGTGTACAAATATTCCTAATCACCGTAAATTTAAAAAAAAACATGATGTAGGCTTAGGTGTTTCATTTTGTATCAAAAATATGTACCATTAGGTGTGTGTGTGGGGGGGGGGACTCTCCACAGTTTAAAAAATTAAGTTCCATTAGCCCTAGAGGGCCATCGAGGCAGATGAAGTGTGAATTCACGTGTTTCTATAACCTCGGCATATGAAGGGATTGTATGGTTGGCACAACGCCCACAGCCGCCTTCACTTCCCCAACATTAAGTCAGGTGACCCATTTAAAGCTGGGTGGACTTGGGGGACTTGACGCTAAATTTCACCTGGAAAAAATCCATGGGCCTCACTGAAGATCGAACCCATGACTCTCAGGTCGACAGTCGAGTATCTCCACCACTCGGCCCTCTGTCTCCATAGTTTGACATTCAGCAAACATGGTGTAGAGTCTACAAAAGACATGGGGGAAAAAATTACCGACCTGCTGACCAAGTACTTCCGGTTGACCTCCTTTCATCAGCCCCGCGGTCTGCTCGTTCACGTCTGCTCATTTAGATTTAATTTAAATTATTCCATGTAAACACTTCCATCCATTTGCTTTTGGGTTCGGCTCTTTTTATCAAATTCGACTCAAAGTTTGCCCACCCTTAGTCTACAACGTGGTTTTTTTTTCTACCTTAACAATGCGGCGCTCGTGTTTTGACGGTTCATAACAAATGGCACAGTCACCGACGTTACCCAGTCTCGCTATGTGAGTGATGGGCCTCGTATCCGTACAGCGGTAGGGTAGACAAATAGGGCGACTGCCCACAACATGCCTTGCTATTGCCTGGCCCCCTGCTGTAGAATTTTCACTCTACGGGGCTGTAACTATAACAAAACTTAACATTGTTTTTTTCCACGTTCACTGTAATTTGAACGAGCCCCTCGGCCCCCCCACCCCCACCCCCCCCCCGCGAACTGCAAAGGCCGCCCCCTTGATACAACACCACGACCGGCCCGGCCCCGTGTGTCAGTGTGTTGGATTCACTGTGTTAAGTGTGTTGGTTGTTGTTAGAGTACACATTGTTTATTATGTTGTGTATTATTCACACTGTACATTATGTTCTATGATTATTAGTATTACGCAGTTGTTACTAAACCAGCAAACTGGAATAAATTTTTTTTTTCCGGCCGACCAGCAATACATGTGTGCATGCGCGACTAGACGGACTCCGTTTAATTTTTTTTTTTCGGGATCCGGCTATAGATATTGCGCCTAACCCTATTCCTAACCCTAATCCTAAGCCTAATCTTAGCCCCGAAAACAAAAAAATATGCAGTAATATGCAGTCCGAGTCTGTCAAGTCGCGCATGCGCACATCTATTGCTGGTATGCGGAAAAAAAAAATTATTCCAGTTTGCTGGTCGAGTAACATTTCCGTTATTATTGGTTTGATATTTGTTTGCCATGAATTCTTTATTGATTTTAAATGAAGTCTGTGCGATTGTAGTCTCTCTCTCTCTCTCTCTCTCTCTCTCTCTCTCTCTCTCTCTCTCTCTCTCTCTCTCTCTCTCTCTCTCTATATATATATATATATATATATGTGTGTGTGTGTGTGTGTAATGTGTGTGTATGCATATATATTTAGGCTTTCTGCTATCAAGTGATATCAACTTATGTTCTTGATGATACAGTTTTAAGTTAAATTTACCAGTTTCATGTTGCACACTTTAGTATTATGATGTTAAAGTAATATATGAAATGTGAGTATGTGTATTATTATGGCAATAAATATAAACTTTATTCTTTGCAAATGTATGTGTAGTCTGTATAGGTTTAATGTATTTTAGTGGCAGTATATAAATATATATATATATACATTTTGTTGGATTCATTCGTGAGGCTTGACTCTTACACTCAAGTTTTGTGTGTGTGTGTCTGTGTGTAATTTCGTCACTTCCTGAATTTGCTTTGGCTGCTTTCCCCTTACCGTGTTTATTTCTCTGCGATTTCGTTAAATTAAATTTCATTATAGACGGCTTGCAGATAAGGTCATCTCCATGGCGACCACTGTAAACGGGGGGGGGGGGCCAGAAAGCTAAAAGTCTCATTGAATCCTATGTTTAAATTGTCCTGATGGTATATGCCCTGTCCAGTTAAGGTATATGTCCTGTCTACTAAAGGTATATGTCCTGTCTACTGATGGTATATGTCCTGTCCAGTTGAGGTATATGTCCTGTCTACTAAAGGTATATGCCCTGTCCAGTTAAGATATATGTCCTGTCTACTAAAGGTATATGTCCTGTCTACTAAAGGTATATGTCCTGTCTACTGATGGTATATGCCCTGTCCAGTTAAGGTATATGTCCTGTCCACTGATGGTATATGCCCAGTCCAGTTGAGGTATATGTCCTGTCTACTAAAGGTATATGTCCTGCCTACTGATGGTATATGCCCTGTCCAGTTAAGGTATATGTCCTGTCTACTAAAGGTATATGTCCTGTCTACTGATGGTATATGCCCTGTCCAGTTAAGGTATATGTCCTGTCTAGTGAAGGTATATGTCCTGTTTACTGATGGTATATGTCCTGTATAATGATGATATATGCCCTGTCTAAGGAAGGTTTAACTATTGTTGTAGTGTTTTTCATAAATGTAAACGTTATTTTATTAACACAGTAATAAATGAGATAGACGATGTTTATAAGCGTGTGTCTGTAACTAGATATCAAACATATACAGCTGTGTGCTGATTGTAATTTCTTACTATGTATTTTTTGTTTCATTTATATGGAGAATAAATTTGACTTGATTAAAATATATAAACGTTATTTATTGAACTTTTCTTTCGACCAGTAGTAAATAAATATTGTTTGTATGTATGTATGTTTGTATGTTCCTTTGTATGTATGTTTGTTTTATTCGTTTATTTTTGTATTTTTTGTTTGTTAATCTGATCTATAAAATGCCACAAAGTTTCAATCATGTAACCATGTTAAAATACATCTTAGCCGAATGTTAATAAGATGTTGTCACTAACCTATGTATATGTTGTACTCGTACCAACTTTGGACGTTTCGTTCATAACACTGTTGTAATTTATCTTCTAATCACGTGACAAACATTTGACAGCTTCTTATTTAAAGAAATGTTGATGTTTTTTTCTTCTTGAAATCTTTTTTTCAATATATCTCATTCCAAATACCCACCACCCTCCTTCCCCAAATCACACACACCCTCCCCCCCCCCTTTTTTCATCCATCCCACCCAACGTCTCTTTCAAATAACACAAAAAGCTCATTGTATTCTGTTGACACTCCATCATAGAAGTGTCGGTCTCAGCTTTTACGTAACAGAATAAACTATAAGCAGGGTGAGCTACAGCTGATGGCCACACCCTCACAGAAGTTGCTTGTCTCCCCCCCCCCCACCCACCACCACATACACGTTCACAAACATCTCAACGGTTACATCAACCCACCCCACCCACCCCCTTACTGCCTCCCCTCCCCCTTTCCTTTTTACAACCGCTCACACACACACACACACACACAAACACAGCTTCTTTCTGATTGTGAGCTGCGCTTTTTGAAATTCTGAAATCTGTGGAAACATTTTTTTTCCTCAATGTCAGACGACAATATAATATAAAACAAAATAACAACAACAAAATGCCTGCCCAGCGCTGGACACAAGAAAGGTCAGCGGAATTGTACAAAAGTAACGGCCGTGTAACTATTTAACGCCTGGCAGCGAGATGCACAAGAGCAAAGTTAGGAGGTGTGGTGGGGGGGGGGGGGGTGTGGACTCATCACGCCTTCCCGGCGACGCGTCTGACGTCTGCAAACACATCCTGGACACGATCAGGAAGCCGAATCTTTTATTGCCACACCGAGTACTTAGAAATCACGTGATGGGCGTTATGACAGAAGGGACGTGCTCACCGAGCGAGTGATCCCCGGGGTCGCGAGCAATCTTCTTAAGAAGAGCAAGCCTGCTCCGCCCCGGCCGGGGGGGGATGAGTATTTGGGGGGAGGTGGCGCTCATTTATAGCGACGGGGCGCTGAGATCGATACCAATTCATGTTTCGGTATGTTGAGAAATCGATACTAATTTATGTTAGATTACCGTATTCGGCGATACCATTTGTCTTTAACTGTTTAAGCACAAATCTATGTTGAAATATAATTAGTCAAGTAAGATCAATTATTTCTAAAAAGATACTGAAGGGCGATAACTAATGTGTGCTAGCATAGTTTAAAAAGAAACGTTAATTGTAGCCATTGTGAAAAAAGGGAAACTGACACAAAGTTTGGTCATATGTATCTCGTCATAATGCAGTTCTCAAAACTATTATGTAGGCCCCAGGCACTTTCAAAGTCGCAGGCCCCAGGCACTTCCAAAGTGGTAGGTCCTAGGCACTTTCAAATTCGTAGGCCACAGGCACTTTCAAATTCGTAGGCCACAGGCACTTCCAAAGTGGTAGGTCCTAGGCACTTTCAAATTCGTAGGTCCTAGGCCCTGAAGAAACCTATAAACTGCAGGGGGACAGATGGTCTTGCGGTAAAGCGCTTGATTGTCGAGGGTCCAGTCTCCAGCAAGGGAATGGTACGGGTCATGGTGAAAGTTCTCTCCGTGTCACCCGTGGTGTCTCCGTTGCCATTGCTCTGTCGACTATTGTGGGGATGAAAGAAGGTTACAATAAAATCAGTGTCATTGTGGTTTAGAGGATATAAGATCTATAAACATCCCATCCTTACAGGGACATCACAGCTGTACCCTTGAAAGTACCACCAACGACAGACATTGTTCAGTTTGGCAAACACATGCAGAAATTAATACAACAGTCCATGGATTTACAACAGACTCGTTTATGTTCTTGTAGCTGACTAGGCAGCAGCATCTGAACAATATGGCAAAATGAAGTTAAAGTTAGTATAGAATATAATGAAGTTGTAGTTAGTGTAGAATATAACGAAGTTAAAGTTAGTATAGAATACAATGAAGTTAAAATTAGTGTAGAATATAATGACGTTAAAGTTAGTGTAGAATATAATGACGCTAAAGTTAGTGTAGAATATAATGAAGTTAAAGCTAGTATAGAATATAATGAAGTTGAAGTTAGTGTAGAACATAATGACGTTAAGGTTAGTGTAGAGTATAATGAAGTTAAAGCTAGTATAAAATATAATGACGTTAAAGTTAGTGTAGAATATAATGAAGTTAAAGCTAGTATAGAATATAATGAAGTTGAAGTTAGTGTAGAATATAATGAAGTTAAAGCTAGTATAGAATATAATCAAGTTGAAGTTAGTATAGAATATATTGAAGTTGAAGCTAGTGTAGAATATAATGACGTTAAAGTTAGCATAGAATATAACGAAGTTGAAGCAAAATTTAAAAAAAATAACTATCAGCAACATGAAACATTGTCAGTAAAACTTATTTCCATTCAAAGGTTTAACATCTGTCCCACTGCCAGCCAGTTTGATCGTTCAGCTGTCGACATGGGGATATAGAAACGGACACATCTATTACAGCATTCATTACTGTTTCTGATAAAATTCCAGGAAATGTATGACCCCCCCCCCTTCCTTTCAGGAATGTCCTGGGGGGGGGGGGGTTGGAAACATACAAGGAAATGAAGATAAAAAGTAACCA
This sequence comes from Bulinus truncatus, assembly GCA_021962125.1. Classification (NCBI taxonomy): domain Eukaryota; kingdom Metazoa; phylum Mollusca; class Gastropoda; family Planorbidae; genus Bulinus; species Bulinus truncatus. The sequence goes on along the minus strand of JAGDYQ010000067.1, from coordinate 2,600,531 downwards.
TAATAGTCTTGAGTCCTTTGTTGTCGCTTTTCACTGTTCTAAATCAACTATCAACATCTGTCCATCTGCTGGTCAGCTTGACCATCTTACTGTTGACGTGACAATCTCCTGTATTCTGCTGAACAAATTATTGAGCTGTCGTCTATGGGCATATTGTTTTGATTTAGTGACCACCACCCGACCCCCCACCCCCCACCTTCCTCTCAGTGATACACTGGTAGTGTTGAAGTGTAGTGGACCTGTCACACATGTCAGTCAGACACGTAACTCAGAGTGACCCACAGTTGGTAAGACATCAGGCTGGACATCATCTGAACAGACAACTAAAGATAAAGAGTTTCTAGAATAGGTCGACAGTGACTCAGTTTACTCGTATGTGAATGATGCTTGAAGTGAATAAATATGGTGTGCATTGTTCTTGATCAAACTAAATTACCGCGGTGCTTTATATGAGAGTAAATTATCCGATTCTGCGATGAGAATAAATCGGAATGGAACGATACGTCACCAAATTTTTGGAATAAAAAAAGTTTAAAATGGACGGTAAATGACCATCCTGCAATAAAACAATATAACTAGAAATGTACATTAATCAACTTAGCAATTAAGCCAGATTTTTGCGAAATCTCTAAAGTATATTCTTTTTCATTCGTTGCATAGAAAAAAAAATTCTTTTTAAAACAAAAAGCAATACTTACGAAGAAAATAATTGAACACTATTTAAAAATCAAACCATGAGATTAAGTCAACGAGAAAAAGAAAGCGACATCATTATACTTATTAAAACCAAATAACTTAACTGCTGAAAGTAAATGTTGACATTTGATGAGTTCTGGTAACAATACTAAAGACAGTAGGTGATGACTTATTAAATACTAGTTGCAAGTTCCCGGCTTTGTCCGGGTTTAAAATAAGGTTTTCTGTTTACCTTTTGTTTTCTCCCTTCCTCTCCCTCCCTCCTTCTCTCACCCCCGACCCCCTCTCTCTTTATCTCTCACTCCCTCCCATTTCTCCCATCCTCTCTACCTCCCTCCCCTCTATCTCCCTCCCTACTCCCTCCCTACCACCTCTATCCCTCCCTCCTTCTCTCCCCCTCTCTGCCCCCTCCTTCCCTCTCCCTCCCTGCCTCCTCTCTCTTTATCTCTCTCCCCCCTCCCCCTCTCTGTACAATTAAACGTCAAATTACGCTTCTTAAATTAAATAAACAGAAAACCTTTTTTTTAACCCCGGGCAAAGTCGGGTACTTGCAACATGAAAAAAAAACAACAATATTTTTTTTTCCCGTCCCTAGCCCTTTCTTCACCGTCCGTTCAATTACACATTCATTTGGTGCGCGATTTTTATTTATAGTGAAGGCGATCCCATACCGTGAATACTTTAATATAGTAAAATACTAAAATAATTAATTACAATTAAACTACGCATTGAGATTGTATTAATAATGTTAATAATGTCACAGAAACATTTTAATTAACGTATTTCGGTTTATTAAAGTGCACCTTTAATTTTAATCTTCCGAATACATAAAACGATAGGTAAATAGATATGACTATTGATTTCATCATGTTTACAATTGGAGTTTCCGGGAGTTACCCCTCTTTTAAAAATGTATGATAGGGAAATGACGTCACAGAGGAATTTTATCTATGGCGCCGTCGAGATTACTTTAATATAGTAAAATACTAAAATAAAAAAAAAAAAATTACAATTAAACTACCCATCGATATGAAACGAAACCTGTCCTATAACCTTCCCCATGTAATTATGTGTATGTGTAACAAATTTCACATTATTTGGTTATCTGGATCTTGAGTTATAAGGGAACAGACAGACAGACAGACAGACAGACAGACAACAAATGCCTCTTATAAGTATAGAGATATTAATTAAATACTATTGCCAGTAAAATGACGAGTTATTATCATGATCAGATACTTTAGTGAACAAATCCAACTGAACAATAATCATACACTTTTAAAAAAATTAAAGATTCCATTGGATCTGATAAAGTAATGAGTTTATCTTCTGCTGAAGCCACGCCTGTTCTAAGGCATCGTTTGGCAAGCACAAAGCCCAGCTGCCTTTACTTTCCCCAACGAAAATCAAACATCCATTTAAAGCTAGGTGGATATCAATCGAGCCCTAGAAAGGACACGGTGCTAATAGGAGCGCTCTCTCTCTCTCTCTCTCTCTTTCTTTCTTTGAACTCTCTCAGTGATAACTGCATGCTGAGACTTAGTCTCTTAGAGCCCGTGAGATCAAATTCGCTGTGTCCCTCAATATCTGGAGACTGCCATATAGGCCAACGACCAGCAAGCTACCCAACTGGTCCACCCAGTGGTCCACCCTGTGGTCCGCCAGTCTGGGGCACTCAAAAACACACGATCCACGGTTCCTCTACTTCTCTGCAGTGTCGGCAAAGGGGGTCAACATTGGACCTAAACCTCACAAAGTACTCACCTATATGACAATGCTCGGTACGAAACTGAACAATTAGTGCTTGCTCAACACTCCCGAACCCCCACAACGGGTCAGTTTTGGAACGGCCGCTCCATCAGACTGCGGACATTTCTGCCCGTCACTCCATTGTCCCAACTCGAGAACCACCGAGCTCGCTAAAAGAATCTGATCTTGGCGCACGCTGACTCAAGAGAGCTCTTATCTGCACCCACGGGCTGCGCCTAGGCATGTATCGACTTTGTAAAGGAAGTCAGCCCGGTCATTCTCGGCAACGTCCATATGCCCGGGGATCCAATGTAGAGTCACTAATAGGAGCAAGAACCAACGAAATTCCGGTATGTAGTCGTTTGCTCTACCACACTGCCATCCCGTCACTACCATCCCGTCACTGCCATCCCGTCACTGCCATCCCGTCACTGCCATCCCGTCACTGCCATCCCGTCACTGCCATCCCGTCACTGCCATCCCGTCACTGACATCCCGTCAATACCACATTGATTATGAATGTAAATGACCACAATCTAAATAAAATAATAAAATGACCTATGAAATCATTGACCTACTGATTCCTTGTAATGACTTTCTTGGTCAACATCATCAACAGAAGGAAGAAACAGTAGAACCTGTTGATGACATCAAAACTGATGAAACAGTAGAACATGTTGATGACATCAAACTTATGAAACAGTAGAACATGTTGATGACATCAAACTGATGAAACAGTAGAACATGTTGATGACATCAAATTGATGAAGAAACTTGCTGACAAGTATCAACTTGGTAGAGTTAAAGAAAGTGTAGTATCGCGGCCATTCAAATGTTTAATGTTGTTGTTGTTGTTGTTGTTGTTATTGTTTATATTTGTTGCTTTGTTCCGGGGGAGGGATCCTTATCTAGGGAACATTTGGGGACTTTAGATCTACCAAAAAAAAACGCTCTCAGTGTCGCCACTGTTGGGCTCCCTAATACTCTTTGATGATAAGGGGTCCCTACTGACCCTACCATCAAATAACAGGGCCCTCTTTTCAGAGTGGCAGGGGGGCCTGGGTACCGCCTAAAATCGCTTAATCTCAAATAAATAAAAACAAAAAAAAAAAAAAAGGTTTTGCGAATAGGAAGGGAAGAGGTGGGGGTGGGGTGGGGGGGGTCTATCAAAACATTCTTCATCAGCACTGTATCAATATGATAACAATCTGTGGGTTGATATATGTGTGTTTCAGTGTATAGGCGTGTGTGTGTGTGTGTGTAATGTTGTGGAACGTGCAGCGGTGTCGATTTAAAAAAAAAAAAACAACCCCAACTTGAGAAACATTAATTTTACAAAGATAATTTCCTGTGCGTGATATAATGAACTCTGGAGATGTTATTGATAAGTTGATTGGAAAATATCAATATCACGGTGATCGATGGTTGAAGCTGGGTGATGCTAGTTGGGGAAATTTTGTTTTATTCTACAGTATCAGACAGTTTGATATGCATACTGACATGCAGGGGCGGTGTTATGGATGGGGAAACTGTTCGCCCCCCCTCACCTCCCGTCCCCTGTCGGAGTTTATTTATTTATTTATTTATTTATTCTTTGCTGTAATTCAATATTTACTCGCAAAAAAATATACAGAGTGAAAGTTATTCTCGTGTTTTGTATTAGCTCTACGTGAGGTAGATTTATACAGCTTATACGCGGCTTTACACAACTTATACACAGCCTATACACAGCTTATACACAACCTATACAAAACTTATACACGGCGTTACACAATTTATACACAGCCTATACACAACTTATACACAGCCTATACACAACTTATACACGGCGTTACACAATTTATACACAGCCTATACACAACTTATACACAGCCTATACACAACTTATACACGGCGTTACACAATTTATACACAGCCTATACACAACTTATACACGGCGTTACACAATTTATACACAGCCTATACACAACTTATACACGGCGTTGCACTACTTATACACAGCCTATACACAACTCATGCACAGCCTACACACAACCTTTACACGGCTATACACAACGTACACTCCGGCTGTGCACAATTTATATACAGCTGTGATCAACGTTTACAGTGCACAAGTTATACATAGGCTATACAAATTTTGCTAATTGAATGTTGAATACCGGCTCAAAATTTAAAAATCAAAATAAATTCGGCGGCAAAGAATGTGCCCTCTTTTCCCATGATGCCCTAATCACGTGATGAACGGTTCATTCCATGTTTATGGTCTATCACATTATGTACGAAAATAATATATATATATATATATATATATATATATATATATATCACAGGCTTGTGGAAATTATTTCCTTTGTTCATAAAAACATAGTAAATATTAGATTGAATAAGCAAAAAAAGCAAAAAATTCTATTACAAAAGATATTTATAAAATATAAACTGCGGGAAAATACGTGAAGAATAAAGCATTTTATTACAATAATGGTCAAATATTTAATTACGATAATAGTCAAACATTTTATTGCAATAATGGTCAAACATTTTATTGCAATAATGGTCAAACATTTTATTACAATAATGGTCAAATATTTAATTACGATAATAGTCAAACATTTTATTGCAATAATGGTCAAACATTTTATTACAATAAATGGTCAAACATTTTATTGCAATAATGGTCAAACATTTTATTGCAATAATGGTCAAGCATTTTATTACAATAATGGTCAAACATTTTATTGCAATAATGGTCAAACATTTTATTACAATAAATGGTCAAACATTTTATTGCAATAATGGTCAAACATTTTATTACAATAAATGGTCAAACATTTTATTGCAATAATGGTCAAACATTTTATTGCAATAATGGTCAAGCATTTTATTACAATAATGGTGAAATATTTTATTACAATAATGGTCAAACATTTTATTACAATAATGGTCAAGCATTTTATTACAATAATGGTGAAATATTTTATTACAATAATGGTCAAGCATTTTATTACAATAATGGTGAAATATTTTATTACAATAATGGTCAAACATTTTATTACAATAATGGTCAAGCATTTTATTCCAATAATGGTCAAGTATTTTATTACAATAATGGTCAAACATTTTATTGCAATAATGATCAAACATTTTATTACAATAAATGGTCCAACATTTTATTGCAATAATGGTCAAACATTTTATTGCAATAATGGTCAAGCATTTTATTATAATAATGGTCAAACATTTTATTACAATAATGGTCAAGCATTTTATTACAGTAATGGTCAAGCATTTTATTCCAATAATGGTCAAGTATTTTATTACAATAATGGTCACACATTTTATTACACTAATGGTCACACATTTTATTACACTAATGGTCACACATTTTATTACACTAATGGTCACACATTTTATTACACTAATGGTCACACATTTTATTACACTAATGGTCAATCATTTGGTCAACAAGATCAGAATCCGGAATTTCCTTTCAATTTATCAGTACGACAACATTAACTTTGTACACGTACGACTTGCCATGAACTTCTACAGTAACAGTTTTCAATCACTCAACTATTTCCACTCAACGAAGTAAGGAAGAAGCGTGCACTACTCTGTACTGAGTGGATTCCTGGGCATATGGACGGCAGAATTCCTTGCGAAGTCCTCAATGCCCAAGCGCAGCCCGTGGGTGCGGACAAGAGCTCACTAGAGGATGCGTGTGCCTAGATCAGGCATTTTGAAATAATTTAGAGGTTCTCGGGTTGGGACAATGGGGGTGTACCAAAGTGTGCGCAAGTAATCAATGCTTGGATGTATGGATGTTAAATACTATGACAACACGCTATCAATAGGTTTCACGTGCCAGTCTGACCAGTGTCTATCTTGCGTGATTGGTCAATATTTATATACAGTGCTTTTTTTTTTTCTGGCGGAACGCATCGGAAAGGCGCTCCGGTACCTTTTGTTCCGTAGACTTTTGTTTACTGCACTATTTTCAGTGTTATTTCTTTTTGACACGACGGCGTTCCGATACCTTTTGTTCCGTAGACTTTTGTTTACTGCACTATTTTCAGTGTTATTTCTTTTTGACACGACGGCGTTCCGATACCTTTTGTTCCGTAGACTTTTGTTCACTGCACTATTTTCAGTGTTATTTCTTTTTGACACGACGGCGTTCCGATACCTTTTGTTCCGTAGACTTTTGTTCACTGCACTATTTTCAGTGTTATTTCTTTTTGACACGACGGCGTTCCGATACCTTTTTTTTTTAAAGAAAAATAGCATTGGTTATGCACCTTTCTAGAATTCTCGAATGTGTGTATCATCCTGCCGGCAGCTTCCACGTCACATTTTCTATTTATTTTAATCTATTCCCTTCTAACATTTATAGAAATAAGTCAGAATAACTTCACTCGTCAAATATATAATATTTTTTAATGAAAGATTGTATTCTTTGTTTTTTTTTTCGATTATTTTTCTTTTTTTGTTAAATCTTTCCTTACATTATTTTGCAAACATCTAATTTCAAATATATGTTTAAAAAATTATAATAAATCTATACCAACATAAACAATAATAAAAAAAAATATCTTTTTTTTAAAAAACCATTAAAAAAAGCGGGCTTAACTCAAATGATGAAACGAAGATGTCCAAAAGTCACCAGAGTACGACGTCACGTACCACTTATCACGTGATATAAATTTCTTACTTCGCTGAAGGAAGAGCTCTTCGGCATGCCAAGAATCAACTCAACGGAACAAAACAAAAATACATAAAGAAAAAGAGCATCCAAATGAAAACAAATGGACGGGATGGGACAGCACTCGCAGTTTCTATCCACTCCGTTCTCCTCTCCCCCCCCCTCTTTTTCTTTTTTAGCTCCCCTGGCTTGTAATTAACGATCATTTCTGGGAAATATTGTTGCCGCGAGCGCGATGATGAATCGGATCTGTTCGCCGATGAAGTCAGGCGAGAGACGAGCCGGCATCGAGGACTTTACAACACGGTGCTCGTGTGTTTAAGGTTCTTCACCGGCCGGACGACGTGGTCAATTGGGTTTCTCCAATCGGAAGATTTCATTTCAAGCTGGTGCGGATATTTACAACTTAAAATATGGGATTTTCCCGATAGGAGGGGAAAAAAAATTGCAAAACCAAAAAAAATGTTCTTGTTGGTACGGGGACACACACAGCAAGTTTAATGGTTGTCTTGTAATAACTGGATCGATGCGTCAGTCAAGGGGGAAAAAAAGTTCATTTATAAAGAGGGGGGAGGGGAGGGGGTGAATAGAAAGTTTTATGGGATGGGGTGGTTTTAATCGGATGGGGGGGATGGGGGGGGGGAGAGATGCGCCCTGTCGAGATGGGGGACAGCCTAACAATAATTCACCAGCTTCTTTTCTATTATGCCGATCATAAATGTTATCCCGGTTTTATATAGTGGTCAGTGACATGACCCCCGACAGTTCAGAAGGGGAGGGGAGGGTAGGGGAGTGTGTCAAATCATAAAGAACTTGTTCTGCCTTGCCTCCTCCTTTTTTTTTTTTTGGGCACATCCCTGGGAGAGAGAAATCGGGCGGATGAGAAAATATGACACAGGAAAGAATCTTAATTATAAATGGGTCCATTTAGGTCCGTCTTCTATTGGGGGGAGGAGTGGGTTGGGGGTAGCTAGTGTCATTATACGTTTGACTTACTGGACAAAGGTGGAACGGTCACGTCTGTCATAAAACATAAACATCTGAAGTCGAAGCAACATATTCATAATGTAACAACTCTTGTATTGATATTGGAGTACCATATAGGTTGGGGGGTGGGGGGTGAGATATAGGTTGGGGGTGGGGGTGAGATATAGGTTGGGGGTGGGGGTGAGATATAGGTTGGGGGTGGGGGTGTGGGTGAGATATAGGTTGGGGGTGGGGGGGTGAGATATAGGTTGGGGGCGGGGGGTGAGATATAGGTTGGGGGTGGGGGGTGAGATATAGGTTGGGGGTGGGGGGTGAGATATAGGTTGGGGGTGGGGGGTGAGATATAGGTTGGGGGTGGGGTGAGATATAGGTTGGGGGTGGGGGTGAGATATAGGTTGGGGGTGGGGGGTGAGATATAGGTTGGGGGTGGGGGGTGAGATATAGGTTGGGGGTGGGTGTGAGATATATGTTGGGGGTGAGGGTGAGATATAGGTTGGGGGTGGGGTTGAGATATAGGTTGGGGTGGGGGTGAGATATAGGGTTGGGGGTGGGGGTGAGATATCGGTTGGGGGTGAGGGTGAGATATAGGTTGGGGTGGGGTGAGATATCTGTTGGGGGGTGGGGGGTGAGATATAGGTTGGGGTGGGGGGTGAGATATAGGTTGGGGGTGGGGGTGAGATATGGGTTGGGGGTGGGGTGAGATATAGGTTGGGGGTGGAGGGTGAGATATAGGTTGGGGGTGGGGGTGAGATATAGGTTGGGGGTAGGGGGTGAGATATATGTTGGGGGTGGGGGGTGGGGGGAGAGATATAGGTTGGGGGTGGGGGTGTGATATAGGTTGGGGGTGGTGGGTGAGATATAGGTTGGGAGTGGGGGGTGAGATATAGGTTGGGGGTGGTGGGTGAGATATAGGTTGGGAGTGGGGGTGAGATATAGGTTGGGGGTGGGGGTGAGATATAGGTTGGGGTGGGGGGGGTGAGATATAGGTTCGGGGTGGGGGTGAGATATAAGTTGGGGTGGGGGTGAGATATATGTTGGGGGTGGGGGTGAGATATAGGTTGGGGGTGGGGGTGAGATATAGGTTGGGGGTGGGGGTGAGATATATGTTGGGGTGGTGGTGAGATAAAGGTTGGGGGTGGGGGTGAGATATAGGTTGGGGGTGGGGGGTGAGATATAGGTTGGGGGTGGGGGGTGAGATATAGGTTGGGGGTGGGGGTGAGATATAGGTTGGGGGTGGGGGTGAGATATAGGTTGGGGGTGGGGGTGAGATATAGGTTGGGGGTGGGGGTGAGATATAGGTTCGGGGTGGGGTGAGATATATGTTGGGGTGGGGGGGTGAGATATAGGTTGGGGGTGGGGGGTGAGATATAGGTTGGGGGTGGGGGTGAGATATAGGTTGGGGGTGGGGTGAGATATAGGTTGGGGGGTGGGGGGTGAGATATAGGTTGGGGTGGGGGTGAGATATAGGTTGGGGGTGGGGGTGAGATATAGGTTGGGGGTGGGGGTAAGATATAGGTTGGGGGTGGGGGTGAGATATAAATTCGGGGTGGGGTGAGATATATGTTGGGGGTGGGGGGTGAGATATAGGTTGGGGTGGGGGGGTGAGGATATAGGTTGGGGGTGGGGGTGAGATATAGGTTGGGGGTGGGGGTGAGATATAGGTTGGGGGTGGGGGGTGAGATATAGGTTGGGGGTGGGGTGAGATATATGTTGGGGGTGGGGGTGAGATATAGGTTGGGGTGAGGGTGAGATATAGGTTAGGGGTAGGGGTGAGATATAGGTTGGGGGTGGGGTGAGATATAGGTTGGGGGTGGGGGGTGAGATATAGGTTGGGGGGTGGTGGGTGAGATATAGGTTGGGGGGTGGGGGTGAGATATAGGGTTGGGGGTGGGGGGTGAGATATAGGTTGGGGGTGGGGGTGAGATATAGGTTGGGGGTGGGGTTGAGATATAGGTTGGGGGTGGTGGGTGAGATATAGGTTGGGGGTGGTGGGTGAGATATAGGTTGGGAGTGGGGGTGAGATATAGGTTGGGGGTGGGGGTGAGATATAGGTTGGGGGTGGGGGGTGAGATATAGGTTGGGGGTGGGGGTGAGATATAAGTTGGGGTGGGGGGTGAGATATATGTTGGGGGTGGGGGTGAGATATAGGTTGGGGGTGGGGGTGAGATATAGGTTGGGGGTGGGGGGTGAGATATATGTTGGGGTGGTGGTGAGATAAAGGTTGGGGGTGGGGGTGAGATATAGGTTGGGGGTGGGGGTGAGATATAGGTTGGGGGTGGGGGTGAGATATATGTTGGGGGTGGGGGTGAGATATAGGTTGGGGGTGGGGGTGAGATATAGGTTGGGGGTGGGGGTGAGATATAGGTTGGGGTGGGGGGTGAGATATAGGTTGGGGGTGGGGGGTGAGATATAGGTTCGGGGTGGGGTGGGAGATATATGTTGGGGTGGGGGGGGTGAGATATAGGTTGGGGTGGGGGTGAGATATAGGTTGGGGGTGGGGGTGAGATATAGGTTGGGGGTGGGGGTGAGATATAGGTTGGGGGTGGGGGGTGAGATATAGGTTGGGGTGGGGGTGAGATATAGGTTGGGGTGGGGGGTGAGATATAGGTTGGGGGTGGGGGTAAGATATAGGTTGGGGGTGGGGGGTGAGATATAAATTCGGGGTGGGGTGAGATATATGTTGGGGGTGGGGGGTGAGATATAGGTTGGGGTGGGGGGGGTGAGATATAGGTTGGGGGTGGGGTGAGATATAGGTTGGGGGTGGGGGGGTGAGATATAGGTTGGGGGTGGGGGTGAGATATAGGTTGGGGGTGGGGTGAGATATATGTTGGGGGTGGGGGGTGAGATATAGGTTGGGGTGAGGGTGAGATATAGGTTAGGGGTAGGGGGTGAGATATAGGTTGGGGGTGGGGTGGGAGATATAGGTTGGGGGTGGGGGGGTGAGATATAGGTTGGGGGTGGTGGGTGAGATATAGGTTGGGGGTGGGGGTGAGATATAGGTTGGGGGGTGGGGGGTGAGATATAGGTTGGGGGTGGGGGTGAGATATAGGTTGGGGTGGGGTTGAGATATAGGTTGGGGGTGGTGGGTGAGATATAGGTTGGGGGTGGTGGGTGAGATATAGGTTGGGAGTGGGGGGTGAGATATAGGTTGGGGGGTGGTGGGTGAGATATAGGTTGGGGAGTGGGGGTGAGATATAGGTTGGGGGTGGGGGTGAGATATACGTTGGGGGTGGGGGGTGAGATATAGGTTGGGGGTGGGGGTGAGATATAGGTTGGGGGTGGGGTGAGATATAGGTTGGGGGGTGGGGGTGAGATATAGGTTGGGGGTGGTGGGTGAGATATAGGTTGGGAGTGGGGGATGAGATATAGGTTGGGGGTGGTGGGTGAGATATAGGTTGGGGGTGGGGGGTGAGATATAGGTTGGGGGTGGGGGTGAGATATAGGTTGGGGGTGGGGGGTGGGGATGAGATATAGGATGGAGGTGGGGGGTAAGATATAGGTTGGGGGTGGGGGTGAGATATTGGTTGGGGTGGGGGGTGAGATATAGGTTGGGGGTGGGGGTGAGATATAGGTTGGGGTGGGGGGTGAGATATATGTTGGGGGTGGGGGGTGAGATATAGGTTGGGGGTGGGTGTGAGATATAGGTTGGGGGTGGGGGTGAGATATATGTTGGGGGTGGTGGTGAGATAAAGGTTGGGGGTGGGGGTGAGATATAGGTTGGGGGTGGGGGGTGAGATATAGGTTGGGGGTGGGGGGTGGGGATGAGATATAGGTTGGGGGTGGGGGGTGACATATATGTTGGGGGTGGGGGGTGAGATATAGGTTGGGGTGGGGGGTGAGATATAGGTTGGGGGTGGGGGGGTGAGATATAGGTTGGGGTGGGGGGTGAGAAATAGGTTGGGGTGGGGGGTGAGATATAGGTTGGGGTGGGGGATGAGATATAGGTTGGGGGTGGGGTTTAAATATAGGTTGGGGGTGGGGGTGAGATATAGGTTGGAGGTGGGGGTGAGATATAGGTTGGGGGTAGGGGGGTGAGATATAGGGTTGGGGGTGGGGGTGGGGGAGGGATATAGGTTGGGGGTGGGGGTGAGATATAGGTTGGGGGTGGTGGGTGAGATATAGGTTGGGAGTGGGGGGTGAGATATAGGTTGGGGGTGGTGGGTGAGATATAGGTTGGGAGTGGGGGTGAGATATAGGTTGGGGTGGGGGTGGGGGTGGTGAGATATAGGATGGGGGTGGGGGGGGGTAAGATATAGGTTGGGGGTGGGGGTGAGATAACTGTTGGGGTGGGGGGTGAGATATAGGTTGGGGGTGGGGGTGAGATATAAGTTGGGGTGGGGGGGTGAGATATATGTTGGGGGTGGGGGTGAGATATAGGTTGGGGGTGGGGGGTGAGATATAGGTTGGGGGTGGGGGTGAGATATATGTTGGGGTGGTGGTGAGATAAAGGTTGGGGGTGGGGGGGTGAGATATAGGTTGTGGGTGGGGGGGTGAGATAAAGGTTGGGGGTGGGGGTGAGATATATGTTGGGGTCGGGGTGAGATATAGGTTGGGGGTGGGGGAGAGATATAGGTTGGGGGTGGGGGTGAGATATAGGTTGGGGGTGGGGGGTGAGATATAGGTTGGGGTGGGGGGTGAGAAATAGGTTGGGGTGGGGGTGAGATATAGGTTGGGGTGGGGGATGAGATATAGGGTGGGGGTGGGGTTTAGATATAGGTTGGGGGTGGGGGTGAGATATAGGTTGGGGGTGGGGGTGAGATATAGGTTGGGGTGGGGGATGAGATATAGGTTGGGGTGGGATTTAGATATAGGTTGGGGGTGGGGGGGTGAGATATAGGTTGGGGGTGGGGGTGAGATATAGGTTGGGGGTAGGGGGTGAGATATAGGTTGGGGGTGGGGTGAGATATAGGTTGGGGGTGGGGGTGAGTTATAGGTTGGGGGTAGGGGGTGAGATATAGGTTGGGGATGGGGAGGTGAGATATAGGTTGGGGTGGGGGTGAGATATAGGTTGGGGTGGGGAAGAGATATAGGTTGGGGGTGGGGGTGAGATATATGTTGGGGTGGTGGTCAGATAAAGGTTGGGGGTGGGGGTGAGATATAGGTTGGGGGTGGGGGGGGCGAGATATAGGTTGGGGGTGGGGGTGAGATATAGGTTGGGGGTGGGCTGAGATATAGGTTGGGGTTGGGTGAGATATAGGTTGAGGGTGGGGTGAGATATAGGTTGGGGATGGGGGGTGAGATATAGGTTGGGGTGGGGGTGAGATATAGGTTGGGGGTGGGGTGAGATATAGGTTGGGGGTGGGGTGAGATATAGGTTGGGGGTGGGGTGAGATATAGGTTGGGGTGGGGGTGAGATATAGGTTGGGGATGGGGAGGTGAGATATAGGTTGGGGCGACATGGGTGGGGGATCTATTTTTTTTTTTATTATTGTGGTCCGCTCCTGTGTGTTTTTGTGTTCATCCACTGAAATTAATATTTGTAGTCATGTTTAGTCTGGTCACTCATACAATCAAACTAAACTATACGTTGGATCTAAACAATCTAGTGGATCCAGTTCCCCTAATCATTATGTGAGTCTACTGAAATTATGTGTACAGTTTCTTTCAAAATTAACTGGTGAACCATAACATTTTGAAAGAAAAAAAACAATGGTAGTAAACTTTTTCAATAATCAAGTTAAAAGTAGTGCCAATACTATTTTTCATTTAATTGAACTTGTTGATTAAATAAAACATTATGAACCTTGTATAATGTGAAATTCGTTTTCTGATTGCTAGAGATTTATATTCTAAATGTATGTTAATGTCGCTTTTTTTTTTATCTTGCACCACGTAGTGACCATCTTGCACCACATAGTGACCATCTTGCACCACATAGTGACCATCTTGCACCACATAGTGACCATCTTGCACCACGTAGTGATCATCTTGCACCACGTAGTGAGCATCTTGCACCACGTAGTGACCATCTTGCACCACGTAGTGACCATCTTGCACCACGTAGTGATCATCTTGCACCACGTAGTGAGCATCTTGCACCACGTAGTGACCATCTTGCACCACATAGTGACCATCTTGCACCACGTAGTGACCATCTTGCACCACGTAGTGACCATCGATCACCACGTAGTGACCATCTTGCACCATGTAGTGACCATCTTGCACCACGTAGTGACCATCTTGCACCACGCAGTGACCATATTGCATTACGTAGTGACCATCTTGCACCACATAGTGACCATCTTGCACCACATAGTGACCATCTAGCACCACATAGTGACCATCTTGCACCACATAGTGACCATCTTGCACCACATAGTAATCATCTTCAAACACGAACTAGTTATAATTTTATTCATTGTAATGGTACCAATATCACATAATTCATGGCATGGTTTAGAGTGAGTATATAATCAATATACAATATTTTTTAATGAAACTTTCAGTCAATGATACGCTAAAAAATTATTTCATTGAATAATTGGCGATGCGGATTGATAGACATTAGATTGATGGACAGACAAACAGGCTGATAGATAGATAGATAGATAGATAGATAGATAGATAGATAGATAGATAGATAGATAGATAGATAGATAGATAGATAGATAGATAGATAGATAGATAGATAGATAGGTAGATAGATAGATAGATAGATAGATAGGTAGATAGATAGATAGGTAGATAGATAGATAGATAGATAGATAGATAGATAGATAGATAGATAGATAGATAGATAGATAGATAGATAGATAGATAGATAGATAGATAGGTAGGTAGGTAGGTAGGTAGGTAGATAGATAGATAGATAGATAGATAGATAGATAGATAGATAGATAGATAGATAGATAGATAGATAGATAGATAGATAGATAGATAGATAGATAGATAGATAGATAGATAGATAGATAGATAGATAGATAGATAGATAGATAGATAGATAGATAGATGGTTGAGTGTTGTTGAGCGCTGGACTATAGACATGAAGTTACATAATTTGATCCCCGCTGAGCTATCCGGTGTATGTTCATGTCCTGCTGTAGGTTCCCATGTCCAACCAACTATATATTAGTACCTGACATTTATTTGAGGAAAATAAGAGCAGCTGGACATGGTGCCAGCCAAACAATACATTAATATGCCATGGCTACAAAAAAAAAACAGGTGAATGTGAAAGCGCCCTTCGCGGTCGTCCAATGTTCCTGTCAATAAAAACAGATTTCACTGTAAGTACTCATCAAATTAAAGTAAGTTAGAGTATATTTTAAATAAATAACTGGGCGACATTTGTGTCGCGCAGTGAAGAAACTAAGCTCGAAATGTAGGATAACCACCAAGTTTATATAGTTCATGATTTCTTTGCAATAATCTAATACATTTTTTCGTCATTCCCTAAGGGAAGATATTTTTTTGACTAATTACAATATAAGAATCACTTCATTCATTCAATGACAAGTTATAATTATACTACTCCTAATGAGCGTGATATTTACTATATAAGGAAGAAATAAAAAAGTTAAGTTCCCTTAACCCTCACGGGTCATCGGGGCAGATAAAGTGTTGGATTCGTCTGTTTCAATTACCTCGGCGGCTTTGCCTCCCATTTTAAGCTGAGTGGACTTGTGGGACAACTTTGCACCAATTAACACCTGGAAAAAAATTCCATTGGGCCTCACCGAGTATCGAACCCAGGACTTTCAGGTCGACAGTCGAGTATCTACACCACTTGGCCGTCCGTCCCACAAAGGAAGAAGTACATGATTAAAATATAATCTAATTTTGTTGTCGTGAAAGAAAGATTAAATCGCAGGGAAATGATATTTAAACCACTGGGGTGTGTAGTTTAGATTATTAAGATTCTTATTAAAATTTACCGTAGTCTTAATACAACACGCCTCTCTACGTTTAGTCATAGCGATAACTTAGATTGGTTTAAAGTTTTGAATTTTACAAAGAAGTCACAGATATACGTCGTGCAGTTGTTAGGAAACCATTCAATCAAATTTGACATGGAAATGTAAACTTAGAATCTCAGCTGTTAAAGTTAAATTGTCAGAAAAAAATTTTTATTTAAATTTCACGGGTATATTGATAAGTTAAAAATGTAGAAAAATTTGTTTAAAAAAAAAAACAAATCCTTATATGAAGTCATTTTTCTACCGAATGTTTGAGTCATTCTGAATGTCGAAAACCAAATTGATTGTTTTTTTCAAACCAGTTATAAAATTTACTTTGGCTCCACACGAGGACATTTGGAAAAAGAATGTAGAATGTTTGTGTTACAAAATGTCTTTTGTCTTGCTGTTTGTATCATCACTTGGTGAATTATTTCAAAGGGAAAAAAATTTTTTTTTTGTAATTGTCTATCCAACTGCTCTGATGTAAGCAGCGTCAATTTCTTACATTTGTCTACACATTCTCTCACATTTGTCTTCACATTCTCTTACATTTATCTACATTTTCTCTTACATTTATCTACTTACATGTATCTACATATTCTCTTACATTTGTCTACGCATTCTCTTACATTTGTCTACGCATTCTCTTACATTTGTCTACACATTCTCTTACATTTGTCTACTTACATTTGTCTACACATTCTCTTACATTTCTCTACGTAAATTTGTCTACACGTTCTCTTACTTTTGTCTACATGTTCTCTTACAATTTGTCTACTTACATTTGTCTACATTCATTTGTCTACCCGTTCTCTTACTTTTGTCTACATGTTCTCTTACATTTGTCTACTCACATTTGTCTACTTTCATTTGTCTACACGTTCTCTTACATTTGTTGACGAATCTTGTTTTGGTTTTTATATCAATGATATCTCCAGCTCTACCCAATATGCTGCTAAAATGTCCGATACACAGAAATTGTTTAATTTCTTCTTTTCTTTTTTTGTGTCCATGAGGATGAATCGATTGATTTTGTTTTTCAAACTCCATATTAATTGTATGCATCAGTAACAACATGTCTCCTAGCAACGTCGGGATGGGCCCAGAGAAAACACTAAAAACCGGCCCGTTGTTTATCATTTACCAAACTAAAGATGACATTACTCTTCCAGACATCTAAGCGAATTATCTCCCCGCTTTGTCAATCAGCTCCCTCTAAGCCGCTAATCTGCTCACAGATGCAAATTGTAAAACACGCGGGTCTTCTTCTGGGACCTTCCTGGTGGGTTGTGTAATTCCCTCAATTGGGAGCATCAGACGGCGAGCAAAAGGGGAAAGGGGGGGACTCGAGGCAGACCGTTTCCTCTCCTCCACCCCCCCGTAACCATCAAGGGACTACGGGGGATCTCATGAGGTGAATACATAACTCGCAGGGGGAGGGGAGGGGGAGAGAGAGCAGGAATGCCCATGATTGGGGGGGGGGCGAAATCTGGTGCGCGCCGTGCGCCCATCCTTTTTGAGACAGGGAGAATATATAGATCAGTATTTAAAAAAAAAACGTATCGCATATTCCATGAGGTTCGGTGAAAATGGGCGTTGGCCGAAAATGGCGGTCTTTTGGGAATTTCCGCTCGCGCGCGTTACTTATGAATATGTCTAGAATCAACCAGGGGATGGTGGGTGTGACGGGGCGGGGGGGGTAATGGCGTTAGCACGTGATCTACTTGAGCTGCAACTGGGGGTGGAGGGCGTCATAGGCAGAGCTCCCGGCTCGAGAGAGAGGGAGGGAGAGAGAAATTATCCTCATGGAGACTCGTGATAATTCCATTGCTCCAGCCACGACTATTTATTCTGCCGATACTGACGGCTAGAGAGGATCGTATTTGTAGAGGTCTGGCGGACGTTAATTCACGTTAGGACACTTCCTGTTTCCCACTGTGACATCATGTATCACTCACTCACCCCCCCAATCCCCTCCCCCGCCATACTCTGCACTGCTCCACCTTCCTCTACTCCGTAAATTAGCCCCCTCCCCCACACCCCAATTTTCTCCTTTACTAAGTCACAATTACGAGCTGACGCCACAGAAGCGTCACCTTGAGACAGCAGTCAGAATGTCATTGTGATGCAAACCATATCGACGCGCCCCGGGGCTGCTTAGGGTCGTGACACCTCTGGAAGTCCCCCGTGAGCTTCTCCCCCCCCCTCCCTCCCACTCACCCCACCCCCTTTAGCGACCACCTCTCTGGAGATGTTGTCCTCGTTAGTACTGGGGGGGAGGGTATTGCCACAGCTACGTTTCCTGCCTTGTGGAATTAAGTGACAAATTGCCTGGATTATAAAAAAAAAAGTTTCCTTTACAACAACATTTTACTTCCGGTTTGGTGCTGCACTGAATTGTAATGGGCACTGTTTGATTTTTATTTTATTTTTTAATCCTCAACATTAACGAGGTTAGTTGAATAATTAGTTCAGTTGGGTCTCTCTCCCGTGAAGTGAAACTTAGAAGATCACTTTCGTTAAAATTTGAGGCGACTAGAAATGACTTGAGTGACAAGAATTTATAAAGTGTGACTTGGCCAACTTGAGGTCAAGTGTCTATGGCAGGCTCATAATATTACAAACATAGATAAATACTCTTCTCTTTCATTCTTTCTTGTTCGGTTTTTTTTATTGATACATACACAGATAGATGGATAGATAGATAGACAGACAGACAGACAGTCAGACAGACAGACAGACAGACAGACAGACAGACAGACAGATAGATAGATAGATAGATAGATAGATAGATAGATATAGATAGATAGATGGACAGATAGATAGATAGATAGATAGATAGATAGATAGATATAGATAGATAGATGGACAGATAGATAGATAGATAGATAGATAGATAGATAGATAGATAGATAGATAGATAGTTAGATAGATAGATAGATAGATAGATAGATAGATAGATAGATAGATAGATAGATAGATAGATAGATAGATAGATAGATAGATAGATAGATAGATAGATAGATAGATAGATAGATAGATAGATAGATAGATAGATAGATAGATAGATAGATAGATAGATAGATAGATAGATAGATAGATAGATAGATAGATAGATAGATAGATAGATAGATAGGATGACAGTGGGAATGATTTTGTAAACATTAAGTATCAATTACAATTATAATATTATCTGGAGGTGCATTTCTTTAACCTTTTAGACTAAAATGCTTTACAAAATGTATCTATAGATATTACTGCACATTTTTTTTTAATTTAATTAATTTAATGCAAAAATAATCACAGTGAATTTATTTTTATTTCAATTTTAATTGTGTGTTTTTTTATTAAATTCTTTCACGATGGTCAAGTGGTCATTTACATGACCATCGTGATCTCAGAGCATGTCCTTATGTTTGTCAAAAAGGAAAAGTGAATAGTGATTTTTTTTTCCTTAGAACTGAAATTTTGATTCTACGATTAATTTTTTTTTTAATCGGTTTAATTGTTTTATCGGTTCAGTTCATCCTCATTCTCTTCCATTTAACTTGTTAAACTTTTTTATATTTTAACTTGGTTTCACTTTCCAAAAAAAAAATTCTTTCAATTATTGTTTTTATCTTACATTCAGGCAACAAAATGTTTACTACTGAAAGAAAAAAGGAAAGAATTTAAAAAACAAAATCACCAGCTCTAGTCTAGAAACTTTATTTACAGTTGTAGAAAAACTTCTTTTGGAGTTCTTTGTGTCCGCGGTGACTTGTTCAAGATGTCCACTAGTGAAGATGACCACTGTCCACGGTTTAATTGTAGCCCTTCCAAGCGTACGAGCAAACTACGCCCATTGTGCTATAATCAGATACTGTCACTCGCCTGTCGCTGTCTGGAATCTTTCTTTTATCTGCCTTGGTCAGTCGGTCCAGCTGGTCAAGTGATGGACAAAGAGAATTTAGGATGGAAAAAAAATGGGGTTGGGGGGGGAGATTTATTAGGACAAAGTTGTTGAAGTGATAAGGTGGGGATGAAATTATTGTGGTTAATATGATAGGGAAAAATATTGAAATGGATCAAACACGTGTTATTAATAAAACAATGGCGTAGCGAGCTTAACTCGCGTCCGGACCAAAATACCTTTTTTTAGCGCCCCTCCCCCATTCAAAAACCATATAATACTATAAGTAAAATATAACATTTGGCGCCCTTTTTGTCAGTAGCACCCGGATATGATGACCCCCCTTGCCCCCCTCCCACTACGCCACTGTAATGAAAATTAGTTGTATAATAATTAAACAATTTAAAAATGATAGGATTGTCTTGAATATCAGGCTGTTAATTAATAATTTGACTTCAATTAAAATGACACGTTAATAATATGACCCAGATGAAAATGATTTGGTAAAAACAAAACTTCAAAATGGAGAAAAGTCGTCACCGCGCATGTCAAGACTCACTTTTTTTTTTTTACTATTCTCAATGTACAAATATATTACTTGTGTTCCCACAAAAAGATATTAACTTGATTCGAGAAATAAGGGCGTGTTGTCCAGCCTGGTCAGTGTCGTGAAGTTGACCATATGTCCAACCATATGCCTATAGCCGTTGACAACCTAGGCCACTTGGAGGTGGGGGGGGGGGAAGGTCATGACCAAAGAATTTTCATACAACTATAATAAGAGATGAACGTATTACGTCACAGTAACGTGATAGGTAGAATTCCGGGGGGGGGGGCGGCTAAATTATCAAACGTCGACTGGGCCGCGGCGAGAGAAAGGTTGGGGGACCCCGACATGTACTTTTGTCTAGGGCATCCAAGTATATCTAAAAGTCTCTGTCTAGGGCATCCAAGTATATCTAAAAGTCTCTGTCTAGGGCACCCAAGTATATCTAAAAGTCTCTGTCTAGGGCACCCAAGTATATCTAAAAGTCTCGGCCTAGGGCATCCAAGTATATCTAAAAGTCTCTGTCTAGGGCACCCAAGTATATCTAAAAGTCTCTGTCTAGGGCACCCAAGTATATCTAAAAGTCTCGGCCTAGGGCATCCAAGTATATCTAAAAGTCTCTGTCTAGGGCATCCAAGTATCTGTCTAGGCTTTCATTTAATATTGTGACACATTTTACTGTATTCGTTTCAGTATTTACAATGCCAACCGATTTTTACTGTAATAATGCACTTGAACAGAACAACATGTCAAAATTGACTTGTTATATTACGCCAATTAAATTTTAAAGGTTGAGTAAAATATGTCCCATTTGGTGGTGAAGGGAGGGTATATTGATGGTATATTGAGGGTATATTGAGGGTATATTGAGGGTATATTGAGGGCATATTACATAATTTTGTCTACCGGGCACCTGAATTTAGTTTTATAAAGTTAAAATCGGAAGGTGTGTAATTTTTTTTAAACAGATTTTTGCTTGTAAAACATGTGACAGTCCCTAATGTAATTAACAACTTGTATTAATTAATGTAATGTATTGTACAACTTGTATTAATTGATGTCATTGATTTACTTCCAGCCCCAAAGGCCCAAGACGAGATCTCACAGCGTCCACGTGGGTCAGCACGTTCCTGGTTTAGGATTAGGGCAATTATATATGCCCAGGGCAACGTTAGTAGACCAGGGCAACGTTAGTAGACCAGAGCAACGTTAGTAGACCAGGCCAACGTTAGTAGACCAGGGCAACGTTAGTAGACCAGGCCAACGTTAGTAGACCAGAGCAACGTTAGCAGACCAGGCCAACGTTAGCAGACCAGGCCAACGTTAGCAGACCAGGCCAACGTTAGCAGACCAGGCCAACGTTAGCAGACCAGGCCAACGTTAGTAGACCAGGCCAACGTTAGTAGACCAGGCCAACGTTAGTAGACCAGGGCAACGTTAGTAGACCAGGGCAACGTTAGTAGACCAGGGCAACGTTAGTAGACCAGGGCAACGTTAGTAGACCAGGGCAACGTTAGCAGACAGGCCAACGTTAGCAGACCAGGCCAACGTTCGTAGACCAGGGCAACGTTAGTAGACCAGGCCAACGTTAGTAGACCAGGCCAACGTTAGTAGACCAGGCCAACGTAAGTAGACCAGGGCAACGTTAGTAGACCAGGGCAACGTTAGCAGACCAGGCCAACGTTAGCAGACCAGGGCAACGTTAGCAGACAGGCCAACGTTAGCAGACCAGGCCAACGTTCGTAGACCAGGCCAACGTTAGTAGACCAGGGCAACGTTAGTAGACCAGGCCAACGTTAGTAGACCAGAGCAACTTTAGTAGACCAGGCCAACGTTCGTAGACCAGGCCAACGTTAGTAGACCAGGCCAACGTTAGTAGACCAGACCAACGTTAGTAGACCAGGGCAACGTTAGTAGACCAGGCCAACGTTAGTAGACCAGGCCAACGTTCGTAGACCAGGCCAACGTTAGTAGACCAGGCCAACGTTAGCAGACCAGGGCAACGTTAGTAGACCAGGGCAACGTTAGTAGACCAGGGCGACGTTAGTAGACCAGGCCAACGTTAGCAGACCAGGCCAACGTTAGCAGACCAGGCCAACGTTAGTAGACCAGGCCAACGTTCGTAGACCAGGGCAACGTTAGTAGACCAGACCAACGTTAGTAGACCAGGCCAACGTTAGTAGACCAGGGCAACGTTCGTAGACCAGGGCAACGTTCGTAGACCAGGGCAACGTTAGTAGACCAGGCCAACGTTAGCAGACAAGGCCAACGTTAGCAGACCAGGGCAACGTTAGCAGACCAGGGCAACGTTAGTAGACCAGGGCAACGTTAGCAGACAGGCCAACGTTAGTAGACCAGGCCAACGTTCGTAGACCAGAGCAACTTTAGTAGACCAGGCCAACGTTCGTAGACCAGGCCAACGTTAGTAGACCAGGCCAACGTTAGTAGACCAGACCAACGTTAGTAGACAAGGCCAACGTTCGTAGACCAGGCCAACGTTAGTAGACCAGGCCAACGTTAGCAGACCAGGGCAACGTTAGTAGACCAGGGCGACGTTAGTAGACCAGGCCGACGTTAGCAGACCAGGGCAATGTTAGCAGACCAGGCCAACGTTAGCAGACCAGGCCAACGTTCGTAGACCAGGGCAACGTTAGCAGACCAGGCCAACGTTAGTAGACCAGGCCAACGTTAGTAGACCAGAGCAACGTTAGTAGACCAGGCCAACGTTAGCAGACCAGGGCAACGTCAGCAGACCAGGCCAACGTCAGCAGACCAGGCCAACGTCAGTAGACCAGGCCAACGTCAGTAGACCAGGCCAACGTTAGTATACCAGGCCAACGTTAGTAGACCAGGCCAACGTTAGTAGACCTGGGCAACGTTAGTAGACCAGGCCAACGTCAGTAGACCAGGGCAACGTCAGTAGACCAGGCCAACGT
Organism: Bulinus truncatus; assembly: GCA_021962125.1. Taxonomy (NCBI): domain Eukaryota; kingdom Metazoa; phylum Mollusca; class Gastropoda; family Planorbidae; genus Bulinus; species Bulinus truncatus. The sequence continues at coordinate 2,577,127 of JAGDYQ010000067.1, read as the reverse complement.
CAGTAGACCAGGCCAACGTTAGTAGACCAGGGTAACGTTAGTAGACCAGGCCAACGTCAGTAGACCAGGCCAACGTTAGTAGACCAGGCCAACGTTAGTAGACCAGGGCAACGTTAGTAGACCAGGGCAACTTTAGTAGACCAAGGCAACGTTACATTCCAGGGCAGTTCTGTATGTCCGTGGCAATGTTATATTTCCAGAAGAATATTATATGTCCAGGTAAATGTTAGGTGAAGGAATATATGTCCAGGACTATGCTATATGTCAATGGCAATGTTACATTCCAGGGCAGTGTTATACGCCCATGGCAATGTTATATGTCCAGGGGAATTTTATATGTCCAGGGCAATGTTATTAGTCCAGGTCAATGTTATATGTATGGCATATGTCGTGTGAAATCCTACAATTACTAAGTGTGCATGTCACATATTAACATAGTATATTCACTCTCACACTCAACCCTACCATGGCCTTGACCTCCTCCTGGCTTATTTTCTTCTGCGTCCTGTCGTGTACAGGCTGTTTCACAGGGGGCACCACTGCCAGCCGGCTGACCGTCTGCTGTATCTCGTACCCCGTCATCTTCTGGTACCCGAGTCCAAACTCTGGCTGCAGTATGGTCCCCCAGTCCTGCTTACTGCTCTTCGGCCGAACGGACGATCGTATGGTGGTCATGGCTGGTTAACAGAAACAGCCGCTATGAAAAAAAATGAGCATATTTTCATATGAAGTCGCCATTAAAACAATGTGCGTAGGGTACTATAGATTGAATGATCTAAAACTGTCATATCATTTGAAATCTGAAAGAATCTTTAACTCTATTATCCAGTATCCATTCAAATAACGCTCAGAAAACATTTCCAATTAATGGTTTGTATTTCTAAACTGAAATGTATTTGTCTGTATATATATATATATAGTCTTTCGCACTTTTCTGATGTGCGAAATTACGAAAAAAAAGCTATATAAAAAATAGCAATTTGGGTTCTGCGTTCAATCGAAAGTAAAGAATTAATACAACAGTTTTCCAGTTTAAAATACAATCATGAAAAAATCGGATCTGCCCGAAACCAAAAATAACCTAGCCTACCGACCAAGCCTAAGGGGATATAATTCTATGCAAAAGTTTTGCAGGGTACAGCTAGTAATTTGAATAATACTGAGGATATAATAAGTTAACATTTTTAAAATACTCAATACGGTAAAAAGTAGGACAATTTATTTTTTAAAAGTTTATAAATATCATGGTCAAAATAAAGGTCACGTGGTAACTACACCAAGGTGAAAAGTGTATTAACAGAATCGATTTACTGTATTCTAATAAGTTACTAGCCGATACCAACATTTGTACTTAACCCTATCTCGATACAATAAATAAACGGGCTTTATACACTTTTCGCAATATGGATAGAACTAGTAGAGGTGGGCAAAATTTTCAAACCGTGAGCCACATTGCATTCTTAAATTTGATAGAGGGGGGCCAGACCAAGGGTAGACGGAGGGGGGGGGGGTTATGTCATTACATGACACAATGAGTGGAGCGAGGGACAGCCTGACGGGTAGGGTTTGTCTCGCGGGATATATTGTCCATGTCTGAATTAGAAGATTCTATTAAAAATAAAATTTACAAATCGGAAACCGGTGCAAAAAATATAAGATATCGATTCTGATTCTAATGTCCGAAAAAAAAATGAAAAAAAAAGTAATCGTATATCCGATTATTTATTCCGATTTTCAAATATTTAACCAGCACTGAGTACATGCACTTAATGGTGCGAAGACTAAAACCATGCTGTGTGAAAGAGTTAACATCCTATTATAGGAATCAGTGGTGTCACTAGGGTTGGTGTCACCCGGTGCGGTAACTCATGGTGTCACCCCTCTCATGACACCCCGGTCTCCATATTTTTTTTTCCAGAGACCGTATATATGTGCGCATGCGCGACTTTATTATTTTTTTTTTCGTTTCCGGGGTCAGGATTTTAGCGATAATTGATATCTATAGATCAGTGCAAGTATACCAATAATTTCATTAAAATAATTAATAATAAAAAGTACGCAGTGTCTGTTAATAATAGGAGATATTTTTATACTTGGCATTATTTTTTTTTCGAAGCCTTATGAAGTCATTTGCTGTTAATAATCGGAGATATTTTTATTTATTCTTAAAAATTAAATACGGCTTTGAATTATTTTAAGTTACAAAATAAGAATATAGGCCTAAAACTAGATATTTTGCATTTTGGTGTCACCCCTTGTGAGGGTGTCACCCGGTGCGGTCCGCAACCCCCTAGTGACGCCACTGATAGGAATGAGTTAACACAACATTGTGAGAAAATGTTAACTCCACAACGTGTCGGAGAGTTTCGCACATAGTTCAAAAAAAAGTTAACACCTTGAACAGTTAAAAAAAAATGTTAAGACCACAAAGTATTATAGAGTTAACACTGACATGTGTTAAGAGTTAACACTAAAATGATTATTTTAAGAATTAACACGTCACATTGTTAAAGAGCTAGCACCACACACTGCAAAAGCGATACCACCACAACTTATAAAAAAAATGTTCACAGTGCACTGTGTAAAAACAAAGGGTCATATTATTGTTATGATTATACATTTCTATATGAAGACTGTTACACAACTTAACTATTTTTTTTTATAGTACAATAAAACCCTAAAAAGCCGCAGTTCATCAAACATAGTAAGGAACTATACGTATGTATGTGTAACATTTACCTGAAGTCAATACCTCCATTGAAGCCACTAAACTAAAATTCACACTATCGAGTGGTCGCACTATGATCTACCTGTACTGACTTACCTGCACTATAGTACATACAGCTGTCGGTACCGGGCACGGGGGGTACCTGTCAACGGTAGAAAGTTTTCGATTCTCTCCACTCTATGAAACAGCTAGCTCTAACTGAAATAAATTTTGTCAAAAGCCAATGTCGACCTACTTATTCACCACCACCACCACCCCCCCCCCCGCCCCCATCCCTCCTGCACTTAACCATTAGCTGACGTCATGCCAGGTAAAAAGGCAAGAAGAGGCCGGATCTTTAAAAGAAAAAAAATCGATATGCGATCATTGATAACCTATCGATTACGCCGTGTTCGATTAATTTCATAACTGCAGTTTTGATATGTTATGTAAGCTCATGCTTTTGTTTGGGTTACTTTGTCATGTAGATGAGCAGAACGTGTTCATTGGTTGTCGCAGGTTGCATGTAGATCTAATGTTGGTCTAATGTTGGTATAATGGTGATCAAAGGTTTGTCTAATGTTGGTATAATGTTGGTCTAATGTTGGTATAACGTTGGTATCATGTTGCTCAATGTTGATCTGACATTTTCTCTCATTTTAGCTGTTTGCGTTAGACATTTGTTTAAGAATTTGAACAAAAGTTTGGACTTTGTTCGATAGTTTTATTTTGTTGTTTAAAACTAAGTGGTTGTAAGATATTCTGTCTAGCATACTTTATGTCTTGTTATGAACAGATTATTTTTCCTACAAGTGGCTAATGTGAATGAGCTGTAATGTGATTTATTTCTTCCATATCATTAGACATAATGTTTTATTTGTTGAAATGGGTACATATATTATGATGTGATGTTCCCTCTAATTTTCCGGAGGCCTAAATAGCCAAAGCCAAGAGGTGGGTTAGCGTAAAACGCTTCAAATATTTGTTTTTCGGTGCGCAACATAAGGTTAGGTAGGATCACTTAACGAAACATGTGTGCTCTCTGTTGAGATGTATGTGTGTGCTCTCTGTTGAAATGTATGTGTGTGTGCACTCTGTTGAGATGTTTGTGTGTGCTCTCTGTTGAAATGTATGTGTGTGTGCACTCTGTTGAGATGTTTGTGTGTGCTCTCTGTTGAAATGTATGTGTGTGTGCACTCTGTTGAGATGTTTGTGTGTGCTCTCTGTTGAAATGTATGTGTGTGTGCACTCTGTTGAGATGTTTGTGTGTGCTCTCTGTTGAAATGTATGTGTGTGTGCACTCTGTTGAGATGTATGTGTGTGCACTCTGTTGAGATGTATGTGTGTGCACTCTGTTGAGATGTATGTGTGTGCACTCTGTTGAGATGTTTGTGTGTGCACTCTGTTGAGATGTATGTGTGTGCACTCTGTTGAGATGTATGTGTGTGCACTCTGTTGAGATGTATGTGTGTGTGCACTCTGTTGAGATGCATGTGTGTGCACTCTGTTGAGATGTATGTGTGTGCACTCTGTTGAGATGTATGTGTGTGTGCACTCTGTTGAGATGTTTGTGTGTGCTCTCTGTTGAAATGTATGTGTGTGTGCACTCTGTTGAGATGTTTGTGTGTGCTCTCTGTTGAAATGTATGTGTGTGTGCACTCTGTTGAGATGTTTATGTGTGCTCTCTGTTGAAATGTATGTGTGTGTGCACTCTGTTGAGATGTATGTGTGTGCACTCTGTTGAGATGTATGTGTGTGCACTCTGTTGAGATGTATGTGTGTGCACTCTGTTGAGATGTATGTGTGTGCACTCTGTTGAGATGTATGTGTGTGTGCACTCTGTTGAGATGTTTGTGTGTGCACTCTGTTGAGATGTATGTGTGTGCACTCTGTTGAGATGTATGTGTGTGCACTCTGTTGAGATGTATGTGTGTGCACTCTGTTGAGATGTATGTGTGTGCACTCTGTTGAGATGTATGTGTGTGTGCACTCTGTTGAGATGTATGTGTGTGTGCACTCTGTTGAGATGTTTGTGTGTGCTCTCTGTTGAAATGTACGTGTGTGTGCACTCTGTTGAGATGTTTGTGTGTGCTCTCTGTTGAAATGTATGTGTGTGTGCACTCTGTTGAGATGTTTGTGTGTGCTCTCTGTTGAAATGTATGTGTGTGTGCACTCTGTTGAGATGTATGTGTGTGCACTCTGTTGAGATGTATGTGTGTGCACTCTGTTGAGATGTATGTGTGTGCACTCTGTTGAGATGTATGTGTGTGCACTCTGTTGAGATGTATGTGTGTGCACTCTGTTGAGATGTTTGTGTGTGCACTCTGTTGAGATGTATGTGTGTGCACTTTGTTGAGATGTATGTGTGTGCACTCTGTTGAGATGTATGTGTGTGCACTCTGTTGAGATGTATGTGTGTGCACTCTGTTGAGATGTATGTGTGTGTGCACTCTGTTGAGATGTTTGTGTGTGCACTCTGTTGAGATGTATGTGTGTGCACTCTGTTGAGATGTATGTGTGTGCACTCTGTTGAGATGTATGTGTGTGCACTCTGTTGGGATGTATGTGTGTGCACTCTGTTGAGATGTATGTGTGTGTGCACTCTGTTGAGATGTTTGTGTGCACTCTGTTGAGATGTATGTGTGTGCACTCTGTTGAGATGTATGTGTGTGCACTCTGTTGAGATGTATGTGTGTGCACTCTGTTGAGATGTATGTGTGTGCACTCTGTTGAGATGTATGTGTGTGTGCACTCTGTTGAGATGCATGTGTGTGCACTCTGTTGAGATGTATGTGTGTGCACTCTGTTGAGATGTATGTGTGTGTGCACTCTGTTGAGATGTATGTGTGTGTGCACTCTGTTGAGATGTTTGTGTGTGCTCTCTGTTGAAATGTATGTGTGTGTGCACTCTGTTGAGATGTTTGTGTGTGCTCTCTGTTGAAATGTATGTGTGTGTGTGCACTCTGTTGAGATGTTTGTGTGTGCTCTCTGTTGAAATGTATGTGTGTGTGCACTCTGTTGAGATGTATGTGTGTGCACTCTGTTGAGATGTATGTGTGTGCACTCTGTTGGGATGTATGTGTGTGCACTCTGTTGAGATGTATGTGTGTGTGCACTCTGTTGAGATGTTTGTGTGTGCACTCTGTTGAGATGTATGTGTGTGCACTCTGTTGAGATGTATGTGTGTGCACTCTGTTGAGATGTATGTGTGTGTGCACTCTGTTGAGATGTTTGTGTGTGCTCTCTGTTGAAATGTATGTGTGTGTGCACTCTGTTGAGATGTATGTGTGTGCACTCTGTTGAGATGTATGTGTGTGCACTCTGTTGAGATGTATGTGTGTGCACTCTGTTGAGATGTATGTGTGTGCACTCTGTTGAGATGTATGTGTGTGTGCACTCTGTTGAGATGTTTGTGTGTGCACTCTGTTGAGATGTATGTGTGTGCACTCTGTTGAGATGTATGTGTGTGCACTCTGTTGAGATGTATGTGTGTGCACTCTGTTGAGATGTATGTGTGTGCACTCTGTTGAGATGTATGTGTGTGTGCACTCTGTTGAGATGTTTGTGTGTGCACTCTGTTGAGATGTATGTGTGTGCACTCTGTTGAGATGTATGTGTGTGCACTCTGTTGAGATGTATGTGTGTGCACTCTGTTGGGATGTATGTGTGTGCACTCTGTTGAGATGTATGTGTGTGTGCACTCTGTTGAGATGTTTGTGTGTGCACTCTGTTGAGATGTATGTGTGTGCACTCTGTTGAGATGTATGTGTGTGCACTCTGTTGAGATGTATGTGTGTGCACTCTGTTGAGATGTATGTGTGTGCACTCTGTTGAGATGTATGTGTGTGCACTCTGTTGAGATGTATGTGTGTGTGCACTCTGTTGAGATGTTTGTGTGTGCACTCTGTTGAGATGTATGTGTGTGCACTCTGTTGAGATGTATGTGTGTGCACTCTGTTGAGATGTATGTGTGTGCACTCTGTTGAGATGTATGTGTGTGCACTCTGTTGAGATGTATGTGTGTGTGCACTCTGTTGAGATGTATGTGTGTGTGCACTCTGTTGAGATGTTTGTGTGTGCTCTCTGTTGAAATGTATGTGTGTGTGCACTCTGTTGAGATGTTTGTGTGTGCTCTCTGTTGAAATGTATGTGTGTGTGCACTCTGTTGAGATGTTTGTGTGTGCTCTCTGTTGAAATGTATGTGTGTGTGCACTCTGTTGAGATGTATGTGTGTGCACTCTGTTGAGATGTATGTGTGTGCACTCTGTTGAGATGTATGTGTGTGCACTCTGTTGAGATGTATGTGTGTGCACTCTGTTGAGATGTATGTGTGTGCACTCTGTTGAGATGTTTGTGTGTGTGCACTCTGTTGAGATGTTTGTGTGTGCACTCTGTTGAGATGTATGTGTGTGCACTTTGTTGAGATGTATGTGTGTGCACTCTGTTGAGATGTATGTGTGTGCACTCTGTTGAGATGTATGTGTGTGCACTCTGTTGGGATGTATGTGTGTGCACTCTGTTGAGATGTATGTGTGTGTGCACTCTTTTGAGATGTTTGTGTGTGCACTCTGTTGAGATGTATGTGTGTGCACTCTGTTGAGATGTATGTGTGTGCACTCTGTTGGGATGTATGTGTGTGCACTCTGTTGAGATGTATGTGTGTGTGCACTCTGTTGAGATGTTTGTGTGTGCTCTCTGTTGAAATGTATGTGTGTGTGCACTCTGTTGAGATGTTTGTGTGTGCTCTCTGTTGAAATGTATGTGTGTGTGTGCACTCTGTTGAGATGTTTGTGTGTGCTCTCTGTTGAAATGTATGTGTGTGTGCACTCTGTTGAGATGTATGTGTGTGCACTCTGTTGAGATGTATGTGTGTGCACTCTGTTGGGATGTATGTGTGTGCACTCTGTTGAGATGTATGTGTGTGTGCACTCTGTTGAGATGTTTGTGTGTGCACTCTGTTGAGATGTATGTGTGTGCACTCTGTTGAGATGTATGTGTGTGCACTCTGTTGAGATGTATGTGTGTGCACTCTGTTGAGATGTATGTGTGTGTGCACTCTGTTGAGATGCATGTGTGTGCACTCTGTTGAGATGTATGTGTGTGCACTCTGTTGGGATGTATGTGTGTGTGCACTCTGTTGAGATGTATGTGTGTGTGCACTCTGTTGAGATGTTTGTGTGTGCTCTCTGTTGAAATGTATGTGTGTGTGCACTCTGTTGAGATGTTTGTGTGTGCTCTCTGTTGAAATGTATGTGTGTCAAAGTTATCTAGATCCGCCGCTGTACCCCAGAATCAGTTCTTCGGCACCCCCCCCCCGGCCGAGAAAAATTCTCCCCCCCCCCCCAATGCAATAATCCTGGCTACGGGAATGCCCGTGTCCGAATAGTCACTTCGAATTTATCAATAATAAATATAAATTTTAAAGTCTTTAAAATATTTTAAATAATGTATCATTTTACTATTTGCTAATTTGATCATTGAAATAACTTTTTATTACTTATGAAAATGGCGACTAGTGAAACCTCGATCGAAACTAATGATACGTTTCTGGATGCACTGAAATGGTTTGTTTTTAGTAAAACCGACAATGAGTATATTTTTCAAGTTCCTGACTATGGGGGTGAACGCGGCAAAATTTGCATAACTTTTTATCAGCGGGATGTTAGCGTGGAGCAATTACAAAATTTTTTGTCTCGTGTGATACTATCTTAATAGGTAGCCGGAGTCGGAGCCGTCAAAATTTGTGGGAGCCGGAGCCGGAGCCGAAAAAAAATATGGCGGCTCCGCAAGCCTGATTCCAAGACTGGAATTTGATGAAAATGTAAATAAGTCTACAATATCTGACTACTATGATTGTCGACACTGCACTATCTATATCTTAACCCTTAGCATCAACTGCTCTCTACTCTAATACTGATGACAATACGCGTTTCATCTCATTGGATGACCAATCAGAACACTGTAACTATGATTATTCTGTTTGTATGGTTCATGGTTTCTTCCAATGAGAGAAATACGAAAATAATAATGCGCACCAACATGCGCATTACAATAAAATTTACCAGCTAAAGCTTAATATTCTTGATTAAGCGACTATAGACAATTCACTCGATCTACCTCAAATCAGGCTCACGCTCAAAACTTTTAGAACCACTGTGTTATTTCAATGATGTCTTTAGGTTATATGTCTGTGGATATGAAGGGTTTTGATGTCAGGCGCGAACTACAACAGCGCTTTTAAAGTTGACATCTGATGACACAAAAAGTTTCATTGAAGTAAATTTAAAGTTGACATCGGATGACACATAAAGTTTCATAGAAGTAAACTTAAAGTTGACATTGGATGACACAAAAAGTTTCATTGAAGTAAACTTAAAGTTGACATTGGGTGACACAAAAAGTTTCATTGAAGTAAATTTAAAGTTGACATCGGATGACACAAAAAGTTTCATAGAAGTATAACGAAACACAACGAAAGCCATCATCTTGGACAATCTTCTTTCACTCAAACACGCTCACACACACTCAGACACACACTCACACACACACTCACACACACACACGCGCTCACACACGCTCACACACACTCACACACACACACTCACACACACACACGCGCTCACACACACACTCACACACACTCACACACACTCACACACAGATAGTGCCAGGCCAGTCCCTGTAATGAGACGATTACGGCCAGTTCGTTAACCCCCTCCCCCCTCCTCAGACCAGGTCACTGTTTGAAAACACCACAAACAGCCTGCTGTCCCTTCACTCTCCCCCCTCCCCCTCCCTCTCTTTCTCCCTCAACGTCGTATAGAAAGAGTGGGGGGGACAATTAGATCACAGACGCCCCCTCGAGGAGGGCGACCCGTCCCCCTTTCCTTTTCTGTCCGGGGGACACAATATGACATTTGCCTTGTGTGACAGCATTAAAGGTTTTGCATTGTGCGCCCCAGCACCTACCCCATCACCACCTAATGACCCCCACCTATACACACACACACACGCACGCACACACACACACCAAGACTCTAAGCTCCACTCATAAGCCGGGGCAACTAACGTTATTTCTGTGCCCAGGAAATCGCCGCTGATGCAGGAAACATTTGACTAAGTGCCCTAACTATGACGAGTGAGAGAGATGCGAGGACCCCACGCATGCCTGAGTTCGCTCCTGGTACTTTCTTGGTTTGTTGCGCATTCAGACTCTCATTCAATGCTCGGGGATTTTTATGTTATTCTTTTTACACTCTCGTGTGTAGTGCCCCCCCTTAAATCCCCCCTCCCCTACTTCCCCCCCGCCCCGCCATCGTCCCCCCACATATCACATCTTTCCTCATCAATGAAGACATTTAAAAGAAGACTGAAGAACAGAACGAGAAAGAGCGTGTGTGTGTGTGTGTGTGTGCGTGTGTGTGTGTGTGTGACAGACGGACGGACGGACGGACAGAATATCTAGCTCTGTAACAAGACAGACACCAAAGTCACTCAAGTAGCGAGAAACGTCTTCGAAACTAAACTAAATTTTACCCTGCCCGGGCTAGGGGCTAATGAGCAGAAATTGGCAAGCCCTGAGAACATTGTCCTCCTCCCTTCCCTCCCGCCCCCCTTTCTTTTTTGCCCCCCCCCCCTCTCCTCCTTCTTAGCTCTTCAAAAACTCTGACACTGGCAATAGAGTGGATCTCCAAGGGGAAGGGGAAGATAATCCATACAGGTTTTTCGAGACTATTGGGTATATTTTGGGGGAAAACAGAGCGCTCGTGTATCAGCTCGTCCACCGAAGTTTTTCTCTCTGTTTAGAAATGTCTGGTGGAAAAGCAGGGGACGGGAGGGAAGGAGGGAGGGGGGGGGGCAAGGGAGATAACTCAGTATGGTATATTAAAGAATAAAAATAGAAAGGGGGAGAGAATCATCAGGCTCTTGCCGTCTGGCCGTGTGTCAGTCAACCAATCAGGTAGGACGTGAAAAAACTGCTAAGTCCGTAGATGAGTTCTCCCTTTAGAGACCTAATGAATCGATCACCTTAGCGGGTGGGGGGGGTTGGGGTAGGGGGGCGCTCCTCCACCACCCGCCCCCTTACACCCCCACCCTCCCACCACCCATTCCCTTAAACCCCGGGCCATAAAAATTGCTCGGCTGAAGGCAGACCCAGAGCCTGGGAGTAAAATGGCGTTATACGAGACAGTTGACGTTGTTACTGGCTGATGACAGCGTAAACCGAGTCATTAGATGGGGGTAGGGGTAGTGGGGGAGGTAGGGAGGGAGGAAAAGGGAGAGTTTTGCAGCATCTTTATCAAAAAGATCGAGGGTCATCTACGTTCAAGTGAATTTGGCATTTAGCCTTGGCTTTACATCAGCAATGGACCTACATTTCAAGGCATCGTGTTAAAACTGTACAGCCAATGAGTTTAGAGCAGTGGGTCTTAGAGTGTGGGTGTCGCGACCCCACAGACACATTTTTTAGAAGAGAGGGTCTCGACCAATTTCAATGTATAATTCGTCGATTTGGGAAACTATACTGCATACGAATACAACTCTATTCTTACATGTGCTACACATTATTAATTAACTCTATTGCCCCATTTGCTCCACATCTAAAAATCTAACTTCATTGTTCCCCTGTGCTACACTTCTAAAACTGACTCTATTTTTTCTTTTTGCTACACATCTAAAATTAATGACGCGTTTATTCTTTCGCTTACATTTTGCTTTTCTTTATTTTGTTGAAACGAAACAGTTTCCACTGTGTGTCGCAAGGCTTATAAATGTGAGAACCATTGTAGTATATTTCTTGGCGGTCATCATAGTATTCTTCTACAAATAGGCAGACAAAAACAAACAACATGCAGACTGATAGGGGTCAATGTCTCAAACGTTTGTAAAAGTTTAATTGTTTTGCAAAACTAAAGGTCTCTAAGAGAGTCATTAGGGCAAATGAAAGTGTGAAATTTACCTCTCTGCGGCATCGGCATATGAAGGCATTGTGTGGTTAGCATAACGCCCAACCGCCTTAATGTCTGCAACTTTAAGTCAGGTACCCATTTAAAGCTGGGTGGACTTGTGGGTCTTGGATCTTGTGGGTCTTGTGGGACTTGTGGGTCTTGTGTGACATGTGGGTCTTGTGGTGTTGTGGGACTTGCATCAACTTTTTACCATGACCTGAATGAATCTCATTGGTTTTCCCCGAGGATTGAACCCGCGGCTTTGAGTTCGACAGTCGAGCATCTACACCACTCAGCCATCCGTCCAACTATTGATATTGAAACAAATTTAGAAATGTTTCTGACTAGGGAGCTCGTATTTTCATAAAAACTCAAATGTGTTCAAACTTTTTTTAATTGTTTCATTCTAAAGATAATGATAATATTTACTTGTCCTACTTTTTGTACGTTAATGCTACTATCTTCAAAAATGTCTCTAAATGCGGTTTTTTAAAGGCATATTTTAAGCACAGAATAAATGGATACAGAATGCGCATCGTATTTAAATTATTTTTCCTAAAGCCGCCATTTTTTGTGTATTATTATTTTGTGCATCAATATTAAGTATTAACACATACGAAAAGGAAAATAACAGAAATGGCGACATTTTTTTATGTCATTGTTAGATGACTTTTTAAATAGCGAGGAGGTTTCAATAAAATGTATGTTATGAATTGTTTTTATTTGTTTGTTTTTTTTTAATAATTTTTAATACAGAATATTTTAAATCTTGCTCTTAATTTTGCTTTTCATGTCGATGCGATTATAAAATTTTAAAATAAAACTACAAAACCAATTTTATTATGTAAGTTACAGAGCAGTCTTACGCACCCAACAGGGTTTGGAAAGTGACAATGTCTCAAAAAGTTTGTACAAGTTTAAGTGTTATGCAAAACTAAAGGTCTCTAAGAGGTCAATAGGGCAAATGAAAGTGTGGAATTTACCAGTTTGCCTGGACATTCACAGAGCAGTATTATGCATCAAATAGGCTTAGGAAAGTGACATGCACAGAGCAGTATTACGCATCAAATAGGGTTAGGAAAGTGACATGCACAGAGCAGTATTACGCATCAAATAGGGTTAGGAAAGTGGCATGCACAGAGCAGTATTACGCATCAAATAGGGTTAGGAAAGTGACATGCACAGAGCAGTATTACGCATCAAATAGGGTTAGGAAAGTGACATGCACAGAGCAGTATTACGCACCAAATAGGTTAGGAAAGTGACATGTTTCTGATAATTTACCCTCCACCCTCAGTTCTATTCTTTCTCCTATTAAAGAACATAGACAGCCCCAGTGGCAGTATTTGATACAGTTCAAGACGGCCCAGTGTGTGTACGTGTTTGTCATTTAACGTAATGTTTATGTCATAGTTTGTCATTTAACGTAATGTTTATGTCATAGTTTGTCACTTAACGTAATGTTTATGTCATAGTTTGTCATTTAACGTAATGTTTATGTCATAGTTTGTCATTTAACGTAATGTTTATGTTATAGTTTGTCATTTAACGTAATGTTTATGTCATAGTCTGTAATATTTAGGACATAATTTTGGACTTAATACTTCATGTATTAAATGCGTGCATCTTTCTCCCTTTTTTTTTTTGTAGATCCTACACCAGTGGTGGCGAACCTTTTTGGGGGCCGCGTGCCCGAAATTTCACCCAAAAAAAAATATTTACTTATAGCAGAGTGCCACAAGTCCAATTAAAATTTAAGTTATATTTTATCATTTTAGCAGCGTGCCGACTGATGAGGCTCTGAGTGCCGACTGCGGCAGGCGTGCTGTAGGTTCGCCACCACTGTCCTAGACATTCAAACCCTTAATGTGATGAATGTAACTAATTCATTAAGGTCCTGGTACGAAAATATATTTGACAGATTTACTGGACTGTATTGTACAGAATAGTAACGTATTGACCAGGGCCTACTCATGTGGGTTGTTGTTGTTTGTTTTGTTTTTTTGGAGGGGGGGGGGTGAGAGGGACGCGCTTTATGTTTGGGGGCCAATAAAAAATGCCATTGCATGCACATATTGGACCCCCCTAATAATATTTGAAAATTGGTCCTCATCAATACGTTGTTTATTCATTTTAGGCCTGGTCCCCTGACAGGTATTTAGAGTCGCCCCCACGGATTGCCCCCATGGATTGCCCCGTGGATTGCCCCATAGATTGCCCCATGGATTGCCCTTCCTAGTGTCTGATTTAATTCAACTATTAACAGAGACCCTCATACTAGAGGGAAGTCGCTAGGCATCTTCATATTGGCGCGACTGACAATGACCTGGCTAAACACATATTGTCATTGATTCCCTTTATGTGTGTGTATGTGTGTGAGTGTATGTATGTGTGTATTTGTATGTGGGTGTGTATGTGTGTGTTTGTATGTGGGTGTTTGTGTGTGTGTATGTGTGTGTGTGTTTGGGCACTCCCACCTTTTTTTTGGTCCAATCCTTAAGTTGGAAAACAAAGTCTGTTGTTTCTCAAGCCAAAAATCCAAACTTTACAAACCAAAGGGTCATTTAGTTGGCCCCCATCATCGTCATTCAATCAGATTAAATCGGAGAGAGGGAAGAAAGATGAAAATGAAAGGGGGTTGGGATGAAACTCAAAAGAAAAAATTGTTAAAAAATAAAGAAAAGAAAACATCACGAAGAAAGAATATTTTTTTTTTATCCCCCTTGGCGAAAATCCTTTGACCTAATAGAAATCATTTGTAGCCATGTCTGAACATGTAGTGAGGCAGGTTCATACACTTTTCCCGGGACACGGGATAATTCACAGAGTGACAGGGGCAGATAATTCGCTTTCCATATTCAGTTGTTCTTCGCGAAAGGGGAAGTAATAAATACATTTCGGTATGTTCCAGTCAAGAACATGCACTCGTGACATGACAGCATCACTCGAGAGAATGACTAAACCCCCCCTCCCTTTCCCACCCCGCCCCACCCTTAAACCTCGGTGCACTGACCTTATAATATGCTAACATGCTTGTATATGATATTCTTGTTCACATTTGGAAAAAGTTGTTATTGTTGTTTTATTATCTTATTTGCACAAAAGCTACAGAGATGGAATTTGCCATTATAGAAGAGCTGTGTTAAACATATTCAAAAAATATCTAATACAGTAGAAGTCCGATAATCCGGCACGTTCGGGATCGGCTCGGTGCCGGACTACCGAAAATTCCGGTCTATCGGGCGGTAATTGTAAGAACAATTAGGTTAATAATTAAACTACAAATACATAAAACAAAGTGTATTTTACATTTCATATAATGTATGTACACGAACTGTAAAACATATTTCACTTAGATTTTAAAAAAGTCACGAATGTCTTTTTGTTTTGTTGACTTTTGGCGTATAGTATAAAATTTATTTCTAATGATATGGAAATCAATAATTTCTGAAGCACTGTAGCTAGTACTAGCCTCAGCAAAAGAGATAAACTTATATAGTTTCTGCAGCTTCTGCCCAGCTGATATTTTCCTTTTCTTTTCTTTCGGCATCTGAGTCACTTTCTTCAAGATTTCGATTAGGCTGAGGGTTTCATTCTCGTCGATTAGAAGCGCTTCCGGATGTTCCCGAACTATCCCGAAAACTTCCGAATAGCTCTCGAGTGTTTTTATTTGCTTTAAAGACACACTTTTGGACAAAAACCAAAATTTTTACAATTTTCTGGAGTGATGCCGGACTATCGGGCATTCCGGATTGTTGGATGCCGGACTAATGGACTTCTACTGTAATATAATAGTGATTTGGGTTCTGCGTTTAATCGAAAGAAAAGAATTAATACAACATTATTCCAGTTTAAAAATCGTCAAACGTAAACAATAGTAATAAAAAATCATGAAAAAATCGGATCTGTCCTAAACCAAAAATAACCTACCCTACTGATCAAACTTAAGGCTATGCAAAGGTTTTGCAGGGTGCATTAAGTGTAATTTATAAAATGAAGCAGTTGAATGGCAAATTCTTTTCGGTACCAATGCAAGGAACTTATAGAACGTACCAATAACAGGAGAAGAATTCAGAGAACATTTCAAACATTTCATTACCTCATAGAACTGCTAGTCAGTTTGTTTCATTAAAGCGGTCAATTTAGGTACGACGTTCAATTAGTTACAATGGTCAACTAGATTTCAGCGGTCAGTTTAGTTACAGTGGCGAGTTTTTAAATAATGTGGTTAGTTTGTTGAAGTTCTCTGCATAGTCCCAATGTACCAAAGTAAAAAAGTAAAAGTTCCCTTCTTAGCCCTAACGGGCCTTCGGGGCAGATGAAGTGTAGAATTCATCTGTTTCTATAACCTCGGCAGATGAAGGGATTGTGTGGTAAGCACAATGCCCAGCCGCCTTTACTTCCCCAACTTAAAGTCAGGTACCCATTTAAAGCTGGGTGGACTTGTGGGACGACTTTGCACCAAATTTTAATTCCATGGGGCTCACCGAGGATCGAACCCAGGACTCTCAGGTCGACAGTCGAGTATCTACACCACTCGGCCATCCGTCCCCAATGTACCAAAGTTGACCTAAATATTTAACAGTCTACTGTGCACTTCCCCACTGTACAGTCATTTGACCTAAATATTTGTCAGTCTGCTGTGCACCTCCCCACGGTACAGTCGTTTGACCCAACTATTTGTAAGTCTGCTGTGCATTTCCCCACCGAACAGTCATTTGACCCAATTATTTGTAAGTCTGCTGTGCACTTCTCCACTTAAACAGTCATTTGACCCAAGTATTTGTAAATCTGCTGTGCACCTCCCCACGGTACAGTCGTTTGACCCAACTATTTGTAAGTCTGCTGTGCACTTCTCCACTTAAACAGTCATTTTACCCAAGTATTTGTAAGTCTGCTGTGCACCTCCCCACGGTACAGTCATTTGACCTAAATATTTGTCAGTCTGCTGTGCACTTCCCCACGGTACAGTAATTTGACCTAAATATTTGTCAGTCTGCTGTGCACTTCCCCACGGTACAGTCATTTGACCTAAATATTTGTCAGTCTGCTGTGCACTTCCCCACTGTACAGTCATTTTACCCAAGTATTTGTAAGTCTGCTGTGCACCTCCCCACGGTACAGTCATTTGACCCAACTATTTGTAAGTCTGCTATGCATTTCCCCACCGAACAGTCATTTGACCCAACTATTTGTAAGTCTGCTGTGCACTTCTCCACTTAAACAGTCATTTGACCCAAGTATTTGTAAGTCTGCTGTGCACTTCCCCAACGAACAGTCATTTGACCCAACTATTTGTAAGTCTGCTGTGCACTTCTCCACTTAAACAGTCATTTGACCCAACTATTTGTAAGTCTGCTGTGCACTTCCCCAACGAACAGTCATTTGACCCAACTATTTGCAAGTCTGCTGTGCACCTCCCCACGGTACAGTCATTGGACCTAAATATTTGTCAGTCTGCTGTGCACTTCCCCAACGAACAGTCATTTGACCCAACTATTTGTAAGTCTGCTGTGCACTTCTCCACTTAAACAGTCATTTGACCCAACTATTTGTAAGTCTGCTGTGCACTTCCCCAACGAACAGTCATTTGACCTAAATATGTGTAAGTCTGCTGTGCACTTCCCCACGGTACAGTCATTTGACCTAAATATTTGTCAGTCTGCTGTGCACTTCCCCACGGTACAGTCATTTGACCCAACTATTAGTAAGTCTGCTGTGCACCTCCCCACGGTACAGTCATTTGACCCAACTATTTGTAAGTCTGCTGTTCACCTCCCCACTGTACAGTCATTTGACCCTACTATTTGCAAATCTGCTGTGCACTTTCCCATGGTACAGTAATTTGACCTAAATATGTGTAAGTCTGCTGTGCACTTCCCCACGGTACAGTCATTTAAACTAGATATTTGTAGATGTGTGTTTTAAACAAAAACGAAGACCACTTGATTTTCACTGTATCCAGTCTCATACAATCTTATTAAATATATATTTTTGAGAAATAAATAAATTTGTACGCTTATGCCTTATAAACTTTGTTATGAAAAATAATATCATTACATTATTTATATATTTAAATGATGAAATACTGTATTGAATTTTTTTTTTAAATGAGATGCTGATAATCGCTGATTTACCAATATAGTGTATTGAGAGATTATTATTGTAATAATATTAATGAATTTTTGAAAGTATTTTTTTTATATAGGATATTATTAACATCAGAATATCGGACGCTACATATTAATAAATATTGCTTACAGTTAGAATGCTTGGAGATGAAGAAATAATTTACAGAGAAATAATGTTATTACACTGATTACAATGATGTAATGAGACATGAAGATAAATGTCCAATACAAGAATAGTGGTTTTTTTTATTTTGTTTTTTTTTTTTAAAATCATACCCGTCAAGGTCGCAGGATTAACTTGTCACCATACAGGCATGGTATTTGAGTACACCTCCCGACTGGCCAGCCAAGCCGGGTGTTCCCTACCAAGGTGCCAGAAAGGCGAGATGTTCTTGGTCCTGCCATTAGTTAGAGTAGCGAGGTGAGCAAGAAACCTCCACTTCTACCAACGGCAGGTGAGGGTTTGCACATCTGCCATCCCTACTGAGCGGCGGGGTGAGTGTGCCTGCTATCATCTGCAGGGACTGCAGAAAGATGGGTTTTAATCCTTACTCAAACTGGCCAGACCAGCAGGGTGTGTGTACTGCCGATCGGTCAGAATGGCAAGGAAATGGGTTTTTCCTGCCACTCGGACAGATGGGAGGGTGTAGTGTGCCTGTACCCTCAGCCCGAAATGACAGGCTGCGCAGGTGTGCTTGAGTGGGACGGAGTGGAAGGGTGTTGTGTGCCGACCACATCCGTCACCACCGCCAGCTGTGAATACTGCGATCTCGGATAGTCCTCATTGACCACAGTACCACCACCCTCGCCAAAATATTTTATAATACTCTCCGAAAGAATATTTGTCAGAAATAAATTCAAGTAAGTAATAGTAGTCTTGAAATTTGAAATAATCGTGTTGAAATAATAATAGATTATAGCTATAGCTTTTAAGATTACGAATAATGAATTCATTAAAAAAAATTAAAACTACACTGATGCATTATAATTGAAAATAAGTTGAATTTATTGAAGCTATGAAATATACTAAAATAAAAATTAAAATAACATTCAGCTAGTATTTTTTTTTTATCTTTATTAATGTATTTTGATTGAAATGACTAAAAATGAGATCCAGCCTTCTCGGCTGAAAGCTAGAAAACATATTCAGGGGAAATAATTAAAACTAGAATCATAAACTCCAAGTGATGCAAAGCAGGTGACTGATATATAAAACAAATTTGAAGAGTTTTGTCTTGGGTCAAATGTCAACATATCATGATTCGCTTTCAATGACAAGTTGAGCATAAAAGAAGAAAAATATTGTTGAGCACAGAGAGATTCCACTTATATTTGGGCATAGAGAGATGTCTTATATTGTTGGGCATAGAGAGATGTCGTGTATTGTTGGGCATAGAGAGATGTCTTATATTGTTGGGCATAGGGAGATGTCATAAATTGTTCGGCATAGAGAGATGTAATATATTGTTGGGCACTGAGAGATGTCATATATTGTTGGGCATAGAGAGATGTCATAAATTGTTCGGCATAGAGAGATGTAATATATTGTTGGGCATAGGGAGATGTCCTAAATTGTTGGGCATAGAGAGATGTCATGTATTGTTGGGCATAGAGAGATGTCATAAATTGTTCGGCATAGAGAGATGTAATATATTGTTGGGCATAGGGAGATGTCATAAATCGTTCGGCATAGAGAGATGTCATGTATTGTTGGGCATAGAGAGTTGTCATAAATTGTTCGGCATAGAGAGATGTCATGTTGGTCATAGAGAGATGTCATATATTGTTGGGCATAGAGAGATAACATATATTATTGGGAATAGGGAGATGTCATAAATTGTTCGGCATAGAGAGATGTAATATATTGTCGGACAGAGAGATGTCATTATTGTTGGGAATAGAGAGATGTCATATATTGTTGGGCATAGAGAGATGTCATATAAAAACATTGTTGTGCAAGAAAAAAGTCATAAAGGCACGTCACAAGTGCATGTATGATAAAATAGTTGTATCAAAATAAAATAAAGCCATTTTGATCTGGATAAATTAAAAAAAAACTAATTTGATTTTTATCATTGACTTGAAATGTGCGTATATTAAACAGGCAGATAGATAGACAGACAGACAGACAGACAGACAGACGGATGGATGGATGGATGGATGGATGGATAGATAGATAGATAGATAGATAGATAGATAGATAGATAGATAGATAGATAGATAGATAGATAGATAGATAGATAGATAGATAGATAGATAGATAGATAGATAGATAGATAGATAGATAGATAGATAGATAGATAGATAGATAGATAGATAGATAGATAGATAGATAGATAGATAGATAGATAGATAGATAGATAGATAGATAGATAGATAGGTAGGTAGGTAGATAGATAGATAGATAGTACTGTTGCAATATCTTTAATTGGTAGATTAGACACAACGTTGGGTTTAATTAAAGTTGGACTGTTGAAATCTTCTATTCAGTGTCATTGGTCAGTTGAATTTCGCCAAATTAGTTTAGTGGTTAGTTCAGTTTCATTGGTCAATTGTATGTGTTAATTTAATAAAATAGTTTAGCCACCGTGGTCAGTTTAAGGTGGTCATTTAGTAAAATATTAAGACCAGTTACATCGGTCAGTATTTTTTTTTACACAAGTAACTTTAAACGTGCAGTACACTCGAGATGGTCAGATTTGATTTTAATGGTTAGTAAATCCACAACGTGCAACCTAAAATCGGGGGGGGGGGGGGAAAATAACAATATTTTGTTTTCATAAAAATTCTGTCTGAAATGTCATACAAGATCCGTTAATAACATAAAAACCCAAAAGCATTATTTTATAATAAAATTATCTTTTTGATTATAAAAAACAAAACAAAAAAAACATTTCATTATCCAGGGGCGAAAACTAGAAGGGGGTTAGGAAGGGAGTTGGAGCAGGAAGAAAATGTAATTTTAAAAAATTGGAAGAGGAAAAATAATTGATCGAACTGTGACATCAAAGATGATGGAAAGATTGTTTAAGGGGGAAAGAAAGAAAGAAAGAAAAAAGGATGGGAGGGTTCGTACATTTAAAATATCCACAAAAAAATCAGTTTGAGATCCACCGCTGGAAAGAATTGAACCGGACAATGTTTTTTTTTTTTTTGGCCTCTCATTCTACTAGGGGAAACAACCTCAATTTATCCCTGGTCATTTCTGGCCCTAAGCTTGGCATTATGTTTTAACGTCCTGGGAGCTGATGAGATTTGTCCAGCTACCTCACACACCCCACCCCGCCCCAACAAATACAACGCACATTCCCAACCCCCCCACCCACCCTCCCATCCAAACCTTACCCGACAACCCATCGAACCCCCCCCCCCCCCACATCCCGCCTATCCCCCCATTTACAGATATTATTATTTGTCGTTTATAAGGGGGCCAATATTTATTTCTCCGGTCCACAAACACGGGGAGCGAGAGGGGGGGGAGGGGGCCGGGTCTAAGACTCTTGGAGCTCGCTAATTAATTTACACCCACCGCAAGCAGCAATAAGTGGCGTACGAGTTGAGAGAACGGAGACACAAGCCGTTGATTTGAAGTATGACGCCGAATGAGTTGAAAAGATTTTCACCGCATCCGACGAGAGAGAAAGAGAGAGAGAGAGGGGGGGGGAAGAGAGAGGAGAAACTGTGAGGGGAGAAACCATCTAGATTCTCTGGGCGGCAACATGACCCTTCGTGACCCCAATCAGACGACGCCGCTGTCGAGTGCCGAAATTGTGTTGACATAAGTTAAGAGAAAAATAGGAAGGAAAAATATACGGTTTAAAATAAAGTAAGAAAAGAGAAAAGAAAGTTGAAAATAAAAGAGGAAAAGATAAAGTGAAATGTTAGTGTGTTTGTTTGCGTGTGTTTGTATGCGTGTGTTTGTAGTTTTGTCTTTGTCTCTTTCAACAGATAGAGAGATAGAATGTTTTTATGGTCGAAGGAAAAAAAAAACCAAAACAAATTATGTTTTTGACAAGGGTTTGTGATTTGTGACAGAAGAATAAAAAGATTTGATCGCATTGTGTGAGATGTAAAAGAACATATAGGGGTGGTTCAACAACTGGACATTAAAAAAACACAAAGAATTTTCATTCTGCACTCACAACATGGTAGTGTTGATTAGCTTATTAGTGTCGATTTTTTTTCATTCTTTCTGGAACGCCAGCAACCTTCCTACCACCAACACTCCAACAATCTTCCTTCCAACACGACAACAACCTTCCTACCAACACACCAATAACCTTCCTACCAACACGACAACAACCTTCCTACCAACATTCCAACAACCTTCCTGCCAACACTCCGACAACCTTCCTACCAACACTCCAACAACCTTCCTACCAACACGCCAACAACCTTCCTACCAACACGACAACAACCTTCCTAACAACACTCCAACAACCTTTCTACCAAGTCCGCAATATTCTACTCACCCAAGATTATATTTTAGTAATGATAATTTATATAACAACCTTTCTACCAACACGACAACAACCTTCCTACCATCACGCCAACAACCTTCCAACACTCAGACAACTTCCTACCAACACTCCGACAACCTTCCTACCAACACTCCAACAACCTTCCTGCCAACACTCCGACAACCTTCCTACCAACACTCCAACAACCTTCCTACCAACACGCCAACAACCTTCCTACCAACACGACAACAACTTTCCTAACAACACTCCAACAACCTTCCTACCAACACTCCAACAACCTTCCTGCCAAAACTCCGACAACCTTCCTACCAACACTCCAACAACCTTCCTACCAACACGCCAACAACCTTCCAACACTCAGACAACTTCCTACCAACACCCCAACAGCCTTCCTAACAACACACCAACAACCTTCCTGCCAACACTCCAACAACCTTCCTACCAACACTCCTACAACCTTCCTGCCAACACTCCAACAACCTTCCTGCCAACACTCCGACAACCTTCCTACCAACACTCCAACAACCTTCCTACCAACACGCCAACAACCTTCCTACCAACACGACAACAACTTTCCTAACAACACTCCAACAACCTTCCTGCCAACACTCCGACAACCTTCCTACCAACACTCCAACAACCTTCCTACCAACACGCCAACAACCTTCCTACCATCACGACAACAACTTTCCTAACAACACGACAACAACCTTCCTACCAACACTCCAACAACCTTCCTGCCAACACTCCGACAACCTTCCTACCAACACTCCAACAACCTTCCTACCAACACGCCAACAACCTTCCAACACTCAGACAACTTCCTACCAACACCCCAACAGCCTTCCTAACAACACACCAACAACCTTCCTGCCAACACTCCAACAACCTTCCTACCAACACTCCAACAACCTTCCTGCCAACACTCCAACAACCTTCCTACCAAAACTCCGACAACCTTCCTACCAACACTCCAACAACCTTCCTGCCAACACTCCAACAACCTTCCTGCCAACACTCCAACAACCTTCCTACCAACACTCCGACAACCTTCCTACCAACACTCCAACAACCTTCCTGCCAACACTCCGACAACCTTCCTACCAACACTCCAACAACCTTCCTACCAACACGCCAACAACCTTCCTACCAACACGACAACAACCTTCCTAACAACACTCCAACAACCTTCCTACCAAGTCCGCAATATTCTACTCACCCAAGATTATATTTTAGTAATGATAATTTATATAACAACCTTTCTACCAACACGACAACAACCTTCCTACCATCACGCCAACAACCTTCCAACACTCAGACAACTTCCTACCAACACCCCAACAGCCTTCCTAACAACACACCAACAACCTTCCTGCCAACACTCCAACAACCTTCCTGCCAACACTCCAACAACCTTCCTACCAAAACTCCGACAACCTTCCTACCAAAACTCCGACAACCTTCCTGCCAACACTCCAACAACCTTCCTGCCAACATTCCAACAAGCTTCCTACCAACACTCCGACAACCTTCCTACCAACACTCCGACAACCTTCCTACCAACACTCCAACAACCTTCCTGCCAACACTCCGACAACCTTCCTACCAACACTCCAACAACCTTCCTACCAACACGCCAACAACCTTCCTACCAACACGACAACAACTTTCCTAACAACACTCCAACAACCTTCCTACCAACACTCCAACAACCTTCCTGCCAACACTCCGACAACCTTCCTACCAACACTCCAACAACCTTCCTACCAACACGCCAACAACCTTCCAACACTCAGACAACTTCCTACCAACACCCCAACAGCCTTCCTAACAACACACCAACAACCTTCCTGCCAACACTCCAACAACCTTCCTACCAACACTCCTACAACCTTCCTGCCAACACTCCAACAACCTTCCTACCAAATTTCCGACAACCTTCCTACCAACACTCCGACAACCTTCCTACCAACACTCCAACAACCTTCCTGCCAACACTCCGACAACCTTCCTACCAACACTCCAACAACCTTCCTACCAACACGCCAACAACCTTCCTAACAACACTCCAACAACCTTCCTACCAAGTCCGCAATATTCTACTCACCCAAGATTATATTTTAGTAATGATAATTTATATAAATATTTGTAAGATATAAATAATTATTCATTTTTTGTAAAATCTTAAATGTTATAATTTTTAGTTTTGAAAATTAACATTATTGTTGCACACTGTAGTCTATTTTGGCTAATCTATAAAAGACTAAAAACAGCTACACTGTTTTGCACACCTGTGCACCAGTGCAGAACTCTCGTCGTACTTTAACATGATAATCTCCTCCATAATTTATGTCTCAGCATTAACAATACTCAAAAGTTTTAAGCATCGTATTTCTAAAACATCTTAATTAATGTCATAAATATTATCCAAATAGAATATTGTCGTCAATAATACACACGTGTTGACATTTTGAGGGTTCTAATTAAACGGTAAGAGGTCTGAAATTGAGCTGCTAGATTTGATCTTGTAGCTCAACAGAAACTGAGGTTTAAATAAACACGCTGTTTAAAAAAAAAATCGCCATAAAATTCGCATTGTAATTCGCTGCCCCCCCCCCCACTGCCCTAGGCTTGAGCCTCACGAGCCCCGGGGACAACGTGCCAGTGCCGTCCACTCTGGTCAGGATTAGTCATTGAGAGAAATAAAAGAATAAATTCATTTCTTATCTTACAGATAGTCACGTGAAGTAAGAAATCTGGCCAGTATAGTAGGTGTGGCTCAACTTTACCGGTCACAGAGACATTTTATGTGTGGATAGAACCCACATTCGTGTACAATAATGTAAGACAGATTACCTGTTGCACACCTGCACATTGAATAGTGGTGGGGGTGGGGTAGGGAGGGTGATGTGTGTGTGTTGAATGTAGGAATTATTTTTTTTTTTTAAGTTTTTTTTTTAAGTCAGTTAATGACATAGCACATAAAAACAATATTCCTGATAAATTTGTTTTCCCAGGTATGAAATGTCATCAATTTCGGCTGTCCGCTGACATTTGCTCTGTGCATTTTAGTAGTTTAAAAAATATATATATCAACAAATGATCAGAATTCGATCAATTTCTTTCTATGAAAAAGTTGAAGCTTTTCTCAACATTTTCTTGTATTTATATTAACAAACAAAACAATTCACTCCCTATACAAACAAAACAATTCAATGCCTATACAAACTAAAAAAAAGTTTTTGTCTTACATCAATGAAATTCTGCGGAGGAATCAACTCGTCACGTGACTTTGATTCCATGAGCAAATGTTTGTTTGTTTGGCTCCATCTAAGGACAACACGTTTATCTCGCGATGCTATTTATCCACTAATGGGAGACGGCTCTTGCGGTGCCCTTAGAGAGAGCGACGGCTATGGAGGAACCACGGGAGATATAGGTAAGAGGACAGAGAACAATTCTAAAGGTAGGTATCGAATATCAAACTGTGTGGACTTTCACCAGGACCTGCGCGAAATCCCGAGCCTCTAAGCCGGAATCTAACCCAGGACCTTCAGGTCGATAGTCTCTCTCCTCCACCGCTCGACCGTACGGCCTTAACCCCCCCCCCCTTGAGAATGTGTTTGTCTACATGTGCTCATTTATTATTTACTCTTGTCTACATGTGCTCATTTATTATTTACTCTTGTTGCTTGTTTGTTGTTGTTTGTTTGTTTTTCCCCCAATATAGCACGCACGCATGTTTTCCTTTAAAAACCCAGTCAAGTGTGTTATATGTCCAATTAATTATTCAGACTAACAGCAAAAAGAATGTCAGTAAACGCGCACAATCGGGTCATCTTTCTATTGGGAAGAGGAGTATATATTTCTATTGGGAGGAGGAGTATATATTTCTATTGGGAGGAAGTGTATATATCATTCTATTGGGAGGATGAGTATTTCTACAAGGCCGTTTACTGACATATATATTATGTTTGTTTACACAGACAGTAGTTTAAATTTGTTTCCCTTTTGTTTACCTGTATGTATTATTTACATCTTGTTTCATTACAGGATAGAATTGCTGTTTTTTTCTAATGGAGGGGAGGTGGGGGCGCTTACAGAAATGAATAACGTAAAACGGCTTGGACGACTGCAAAAGTAAAGTTCTTTTAAGCCTTCAAGGGCTCATTGGGGCAAATGAAGTGTAGAATTCTTCTGTTTCTGTAACCTCGGCATATGAAGTGTAGAATTCATCTGTTTCTGTAACCTCGGCACATAAAGGGATCGTGTGATTAGCGCATCGCCTAGCCGCTTTTACCCTCCAACTTCGAGACTTACACCGGACCTGCAAAAAATCCCAAGGTTCTCACTGAGGTTCGAACCCAGTACTCTCCGGGCAGGGGCAAAAAAGTGCCCTCGTATGGGTTAAAGGATCAATATATGAGCAGGGGCTCGATTAACCGCGGGGGATGTCGGGGATGCCCCCGGCACTGAACACTGTCATCCCCGGCTCTGCTTTAGCTAATATATCCCAGCCAGAGATGAAATCATAGACATTTATCCCCGGCTCTGCGGAAATTTATTTTCAGCCCCGGCACTTGTTTTTTTACTTAAATCGAGCACTGTGTGTAAGACATATCATCATTATCGGAACCAATGAGAAGAACTTCACCACCCTGATGGTAAAGGATTCGAGACTCGGTGAGAGTGTTTGAGTCATTCTGTGACTCCTCTAATAGGCCCATATCACCCTTTTTTATGTAATAGTTTCTAATGTACAATAAAAATAAAAACATCTTGGAGCCTTTAAATAACTTTAATAAACTTTATTTGCAATGAATACGTTAGCAGCTTTGTGTAACAGTTATATTCAATGCACTGCACACGGCGGGTCTTAAACTTTGTGAATGTTGTGTTGTTTTTTTCGCGATTTACTTGTGAGATTTTTTTTATGAAGTTTAAAACAGACCATCGGGGTCAGATGCAGAAGAAACCATATGTTATATGTAACAGCCGCGGCTATTCTATGGGATTGTGTGCACACCCGCGACAACTATATGGGATTGTGTGCACAGCCGCGACATTTATACAGGATTGTGTGCACATCCGCGACAACTATATGGGATTGTGTGCACATCCGCGACAACTATATGGGATTGTGTGCACAGCCGCGACATTTATACAGGATTGTGTGCACATCCGCGACAACTATATGGGATTGTGTGCACATCCGCATTTACGTTTCGCAACAAAAATGTCAGGAGCCCATTTTTTTAAATGTTATGTGATCTTGGGGGACATCAAGCCGACTTTCAGCGGGGCTCCACCTCGGGACTTTTAGGTTAGCAGTCAAGCGCTCTACCACGTTCTGACCCAGTCCCCCTCGAGCCACCAGTGTGGAGCAAGGATTACCAGATGTCACGAAAATATATGGAGAATTTGACGAAATATTACAGAAAATTGCTACCACCTATTTCACGCAATGTTACCAGGCTTGCGGAGCCGAGCCGGAGCCGAGGAGCCGTGGAACCGCTACTTTTTGCTGGAGCCAGAGCCAGAGTCGAAAAAATCTGGCGGCTCCACGGCTCACAAATGTTCTTTTTTTTTACAGCAGAATTTTTTTTTTTAGCTGTAAAATTCCAAATTTGTTTGATTGTTTGCCTCCTACAATTTGAAATGTTGTCATGTTTTACGAACGCCACAACAGTAACAGCATTTAAATGATAGCGTGCACGCACTAACAAAAAGAAATCTTTAATGGGGAATCGTTTTGTGTTCGTTTTAAATCTTGTTTACCCTCCAAAATTTTTTTGATGGCATGTTATTTTTTTATATATAAAGTTAAAACAGTTTTATTTCATAGAATAATTGTATCAATCATTTAAAAATAAATGTTTACTACGACGACAAATAGAACGCGTCATTTCGTATGTTATTTGACCGCTAATTTGTAATAGACTAAAAACAAAATGGTCGCTTTCTGTATTTAACAATTTTCTTATAAACAGAATAGCTGAAATAGAGTAGATAAATTTATAAGGCTGTTGCTTTTCAGACCCGGGTCCCAATTAAAGTCCGATTGTTATTCTGACCCGTGGCAAATATGCACTTAGCTTAGTTATATATAAACAATAGACGTTACCCGAAAAAATAATAATACAGAGTCCGCATAGTCGGAACCCTATAGCCACTGAATAATGATTAAATCATATAATTCAAACAATTATCAAAAAATAAACAAAAAACAATAATCAAGTTTATATATAGCTAAGCTAAGTGCATATTTGCCACGGGTCCGAATAACAATCAGACTTTATTGGGACGGGTCTGAATAAAAATCGGAGTTTATTGGTTCCCGGGTCCGAATAGTCACTTCGAATTTATAAATACGGTAATAAATATAAATACTGAAGTCTTTAAAATATTTAAATAATGTTTCAAGTTCCTGACTATGGGGGTGAACGCGGCAAAATTTGCATAATTTTTTATCAGCGGCATGTTTGCGTGGCGCAATTACAAAAACTTTTTGTCTAGTCTGACACTATCTTAATAGGGAGCCGGAGCCGAGCCGGAGCCGTCAAATTAGTTGGAGTCGGAGCCGGAAAAAAATATGGCGGCTCCGCAAGCCTGAATGTTACTAGAATATCTTGCCTTTAAAAATTTTCGTATTATTACAAAATATGACGTCATCAAAATTTGATCAGTGTTTGTATTACACAATCTGTTGTCACGGAAATGTACACAACGCTACAAATCTATACGTTTTCTTTGGAACGTAGGAACAATTTTTTCTACTCTCGACAAAAAAATATTACAACTCTCAACTCTTTACCCAGGTTATACACACTAGACTGGACCGTCCAGACGAAAATGGACAACTAACGACCATGTGGAGAAAACCATTTGATCCGAGTCCCAGGAGAGACCGCCAAATCATATTACAGTTTGGAGACTAAATGATGTTCGCCATAGACGGAATCAAAACTACTGGACGCAGGGTGGGGTGTGTGTGTGTGGTGTCGGGGGGGAAGGGGGGTACAAACAAAATTGTCTAGAAGTAAAAAGAAAGAAAAAAAATGGAAGAGATCCAAAGCAGTGAGTTAGTGTCCAGTCTCGTTGCGGCGGTCATTCATTTAGTGAAAACTAAAGGACTTTAACCTGACCCACCGATCGCCTAATTTGGTGATGGGAAAATATTGGCATCTCAGGCGTAGAAATGGAGATTGGGAAGAGGGGACGGAGGGGGGGGGGGTGTAGGCGTTACTGACTGTGTCCCTTAATGGTGTCACTGCAACGGTGGGTAGTGACCACCACTGAGACCACCAGCTTCATTGCACACAGACCGGTTCTAATTGAAGCTGACGAGTTGCGGAGAAATAGGAACAGTATGGAAGTATTGAGAATGGGGGGGGGGGAGGAGGGAGAGAGGGCGGGCGGGGGGAAAAGACTTGTGAGTGATCTGATGGCATCTTGCGAAAGTTTTGACATCCTGGTTTAGAAATAGATCCAGTACTAGTAAGGGGCTATAGGAATTGGCAGACATATGGACACACCATTAGGCATATAGACAGAGCATACTGAAAAGACATACTAGTAGGACATGCTAGCAGGACATACTAGCAAGTACATACTGACAGGACAGACTAACAATATTAACAAGACAAACTGACAAGACAAAAGGGCAATACAGACTGACAAAGCATAGCTTCAAGACTCTGAGACTACATAGTGTCAAGACACTGAGACTACATATTGTCAAGACACTGAGACTACATAGTGTCAAAACAAGAAAAGGACATGGTGACAAGAACAACTGAAAAGTCATTCTGGCAAAACACACTGATGAGGCTTACGACATATTGACAACATATTCTAAGACAAGACATACAGACAAGACATACAGACAAGACATACAGACAAGACATACAGACAAGACAGCTGACAAGACATACTAACAAGACAGCTGACAAGACATACTGACAAGACAGCTGACAAGACATCCTAGCGAGACAACTGACAACCCCACAGTACAAACTGAAAAAGCAAACCGACAGATAGGTGAATACTTCAATAAATACGGAGATGTCGAATAAAACTGGCTGTTCATAAATTAAAAAGAACTAACAAAGAACAGTCAGAGGAACTCAACTGTATCTTTTCAAAAAAAGTTGCAGAAAAATCACACGAAATGCAGAGTTAATGACAAATCTTAAAGAGTCTGACGTAAATCTGGCCCGAGCAATAAAGGGTTAAGAAAAGTATTTTGTTTACAAATAGCAGTTAAGACGCATCCGGGTGTTCGCATACATAAGCCATTCTGGATTCCGAGGTAAATTCGTAAATTCGTATGTACGGATTTTTAAAAGTTCCAGTTTAAGGCTCTTGGCTGGTAGTGTTGGCTGGTGGTGTTGGCTGGTGGTGTTGGCTGTAAAAAAAAAAAACATCACAAAGATGTGCACGACAGCTTGAGATGAGAACAATGGCTGACTTCTGCCGGAGAATGTATTTGTTCTTTACTCTTTCATGTGGAGAGTTCCTCCGAGAAATTCACACTTCATTACTGAAGAGTTACACGGGTTAGAGCGGAAAGCGCGGGGGTGACTCAAGAGTGGCATATGGCGGCGCCCCCCTATCTGTGAAGAAGCCTTCTCTGTGTCACGTCCCTACTCAAAACGTCCTCAGAAAACGATTAGATCGCTGGTGCGTCTTTTTTTTATTTTCTCCCCCCCCCCTACCTCTCCTATTCTTTTATTCAAATCCTTCGCGCCGCCCCTACACCCCCCCCCTACATCACCCCGCTCCTTTCGCCCCATCCCTACCAGCCCCCGCGGTTTTGTCGAGTGTTAAAACTGGTGCACGCGTCTCATACAAAACCAATTAGCCCAACTACTGCGCGGATTAGGCCAGTAAACCGCAGGGCTTGAAATGAAGTTCATTTGTGTGAGACAAGGCCATTGGGTCAAACAAAAAAAATGGCTATGTAACTGTGAATGTAATATTATCAGTAGTGTTTTATTGTGTAGTACAGACATTTAATAGTCAGCAGATTAGTGTTAACATATTCAATGTAAGGGGAGGGGGGGGTTAGTTTATTCATCGTTAGGCTGTTATAATCTGTGGTCGGGGTGTTATAATCTGTGGTCGGGGTGTTATAATCTGTGGTCGGGGTGTTATAATCTGTGGTCGGGGTGTTATAATCTGTGGTCGGGGTGTTATAATCTATTGTCAGGCTGTTATAATCTGTGGTCGGGGTGTTATAATCTATTGTCAGGCTGTTATAATCTGTGGTCGGGGTGTTATAATCTATTGTCAGGCTGTTATAATCTGTGGTCGGGGTGTTATAATCTATTGTCAGGCTGTTATAATCTGTGGTCGGGGTGTTATAATCTATTGTCAGGCTGTTATAATCTGTGGTCGGGGTGTTATAATCTATTGTCAGGCTGTTATAATCTGTGGTCGGGGGTGTTATAATCTATTGTCAGGCTGTTATAATCTGTGGTCAGGGTAAAAGTTATAATCTATTGTCAGGCTGTTATAATCTGTGGTCGGGGTGTTATAATCTATTGTCAGGCTGTTATAATCTGTGGTCGGGTGTTATAATCTATTGTCAGGCTGTTATAATCTGTGGTCGGGGTGTTATAATCTATTGTCAGGCTGTTATAATCTGTGGTCGGGGTGTTATAATCTATTGTCAGGCTGTTATAATCTGTGGTCGGGTGTTATAATCTATTGTCAGGCTGTTATAATATGTGGTCGGGGTGTTATAATCTATTGTCAGGCTGTTATAATCTGTGGTCGGGTGTTATAATCTATTGTCAGGCTGTTATAATCTGTGGTCGGATGTTATAATCTATTTTCAGGGTGTTATAATCTATTGTCGGGGGTGTTATATAATATTGTCGTGGTGTTATAATCTATTGTCGGGGTGTTATAATCTATTGTCGGGGTGTTATAATCTATTGTCGTGGTGTTATAATCTGTGGTCGGGGTGGTATAATCTATTGTCAGGCTGTTATAATATATGGTCCGGGGGGTGATAATCTACTGTCGGGGTTTGTTTTATTAGCATTCAGACATTCTTCCAACACCTGCTCTCTAGTCTATTTTCTGGTTCGTGATTATTTTTTTTCCTTTAACAATACAACATTACACAAAGATAATTTAATGTATCTCCCTCCAACGGAATCCATTAATGGTCACAGTCCATTTCGATGTTGATGGATATTTATAGACAGATGAATCAACATTCCATGGTACAGAAAATGGTTAACAAAATCCAGCGTAGTTATCTTCCCTACTTCTACCATGCACTTCCTGTTTCTAACTTGTCTATAGAAAAGTTAGATCGCTCAAAACAAACAAAAAAAACATACAAAATTTCGATCTGGAAAATCTCACAAAACAATTATTATTTACATTCTTTACACTTATTAAAAAAACAACTTTTAAATGTTTCCAAAGTATGAATAATTGAAAAAAAAAATTATTATGACACGTGGTTATAATCAGGAAGGGTTTACACAATGACCATAGTTACCGCACAACTCATTGACTGTCATTCCCCGCAAGCTGCTCGCGAGCCACACTTTGGGCCAACCCTGTTAGAGAATGACGAACTCTTCAAGATTTAATGACAGCGGACAGGACGAATTACAGTTGAAGACATCAATTTCATTTTAATCAGCATGATTTTTTTTTTAAAATGGGGCGCATGCTTGGTATCAGAAATAAAACTGGCATTTTCTAAACACCATAGTTCACCTATGAGGTTATCATGAAGTCAATGTAATTATTTGGGTCATGCTTATTTTATGTTATGACAGGGGTCGGCAACCTACGGCTCGCGAGCCGCATGCGGCTCTTTCGGTGTCAAGTTGCGGCTCTTTCGGTGTCAAATTGCGAACTCATCAAATACCATAATATTGAAACAACAATTTTAGTGGCTCTTTAAAAACTGAGAAAATTGTAAATTAAACGTTTGGCTCTTCCGCCTCAAAAGGTTGCCGATCCCTGTGTTAAGACTTTAAAAAAAAAAACTTTTACCAATTCGAGAAGCAGGCAAGAGGCTATTACTATTTAAACAGGAAACAGTATTCTTACTTTCGATCTACAGCCGACAGACTTGAGACGGAAAAATACCTATATATATTATTTTATTTCTAGTCGTTTTTTCCTCCGACTGTGAAAGATAACCTTTCCTATTTGACGAAACGAACCAGCGGTCAATAAAAAGTCTTGTCCATCCAACTGCCCAGGGATATACTTTGAAGTCCCACTGGCCAAAGAAGCCACCATTCAGATTCAGCTGGATTGCATGGTTTCAATTTGCCACCCTATTTATTTATTTCTCTCTTTTTTTTTTCCTTTGTGTCCGCCAACACTGTTTTCTTTTGAACAACTTAAAAAAAAATGTGTCCGACACCCCCCAACTTCCGACCTTAACGGTAATAGCCTGTTACCTGAGTGTCTGAACTGTTTACTGGAGTGAATGGTCTCACCGGACCCCGGACATCTTGCCGCTGTCTCCGAGCCGTCCATTGGTCAGTCCGGTGTGCTATGGACGGTGGTGGATTATTTCTTTTCACCGCGGGTCTTGTGTCCCCGCACTCTTCGTGCCCTGAGGTCATTTCTTGATAATATCCTGGTCCATCGTTTTGTTGGGTCCAGCTAAATAGCCATTACACGCTCACAACGTGGAGTTAACATTAGAGGAGTGATTGGTGTACGAAACAAACATAACATACGTACGTAACATACATCGATAGCATACTTTGATAACATACATACATAACAGGCATACATGACATCCATACATAACATACATACATAACATACATATTTAGCATAGATACATAACATACATTGATAACATACATACATAACAGGCATACATGACATCCATACATAACATACATACTTAGCATAGATACATAACATACTTTGATACCATACATACATAACAGGCATACATGACATCCATACATAACATCCATACATAACATACATACATAACATACATACATAACATACATACATAACATACATACATAACATACATTGATAACATACATACTACATAACATACATTGATAACATACATTGATAACATACATACATAACATACATTGATAACATACATACTACATAACATACATTGATAACATACATACATAACATACATACATAACATACGTACATAACATGCATACAGGACATCCATACATAACATACATTGATAACATACATCCTTAGCATAGATACATAACATACATACATACCGTACATACATAACATACATACATAACATGCATACAGGACATCCATGCATAACATACATTGATAACATACATCCTTAGCATAGATACATAACATACATACATACCATACATACATAACATACGTACATAACATGCATACAGGACATCCATACATAACATACATACATACCATACATACATAACATACATACATAATATGCATACATAACATACATACATAACATACATACATAACATGCATACATAACATACATTGATAACATACATACATAACATACATACATAACATACATACATACCATACATACATAACATACATACATAACATACATACATACCATACATACATAACATACATACATACCATACATACATAGCATACATACATAACATACATACATAACATGCATACATAACATACATACATAACATGCATACATAACATACATTGATAACATACATACATAACATAAATACATAACATACATACATACCATACATACATACCATACATACATAACATACATACATAACATACATACATAACATACATACATACCATACATACATAACATACATACATAACATACATACATAACATACATACATAACATGCATACATAACATACATACATAACATGCATACATAACATACATACATAACATGCATACATA
Organism: Bulinus truncatus; assembly: GCA_021962125.1. Lineage (NCBI taxonomy): Eukaryota > Metazoa > Mollusca > Gastropoda > Planorbidae > Bulinus > Bulinus truncatus. The sequence continues at coordinate 2,541,925 of JAGDYQ010000067.1, read as the reverse complement.
GCATACATACATAACATGCATACATAACATACATACATAACATGCATACATAACATACATACACCCATACATTTCAATAATCAGACAATATCGACCAGTGACTATTTCAACACACTGTAACTGGACCAGAGGTGTGCGGATCTTGAAATTTAGCGTCCGCGTCCGTCCGCGGATTTCTATCAATGATCCGCGTCCGCGTCCGCAGAATCTTACAACATTGGTCCGCAGTCAGTCCGCGCGTCCGCATTGCTGAAATTTAGCTATTTAAATGACTTGAAATTTTTTATGGTAACGCTAAAGAAGATCCGCGTCAGTCCGCGAGTCCGCAACTTAACCATACGAAGCGTCCGCTGTCAGTCCGCGGATTCGGAAAAGTCTGCGGATCTGCGTCCGCTGTCCGCTCATCTCTGAACTGGACTTGAGGAAAGTTATCCGTCATATATAAAAGTAAAGTTCCCTTAGCCTTAAATTGGCCATAGGGGCAGATGAATTGTAGAATTGAACAGTTTCTATAACCACTGCATATAAAAGGAGTGTGTGGTTAGCATATATGTATATATTAAATAATAAAATCTAGAATACAGAATGTTATATTAAGCACACACAAAAAAAGATCCAATATTTGAACTTTACTTTAAATGTGCTTCAAAATTTGAATATTCTGTTCTACAATGAATGCAAAACGAAACTTTCTTCATGGGGTGGGGGAAGGGGAGGAAGGGGGAGGGTCGACGTTAACCGATTCCATGAAGACCAGAGGTATAACTGTAATTTGATAATGATGAATACACTTGATGACGTCATAGAGCTCATATTTCGCGGTACTCTCTTTTATCAAAGCTGTTTAAAAAGTAAATTGAATAAGTGATAAATCGAAGAGTTTAAAGCGACTTTTCCTATTCACACAGAGACTTCAGCCTATCGCGTTTTTTAACAGAGTTACCAAATGAAAAAAAATGACAGAAGACAAAGACACCTGGACACAAGTCATCCATTTACCTGGTAAGGGAGGTATCGCCCATTAACACATTCCCCATTCAATACACCAACACATGTTGGAAGATGTCGGGTCCACACCTGAAGGTGATCTGCCGGCTGATACGCTTGATAGATGGTTTGTTTACATTTCTAATGGCATTGTCAGGGAATAAATTGTAAAACTAATTCGAGCGCAGTGAAGCGGTCATTTTACCTGACTTGACAGTCATTTACCTGACTTGACAGTCACTTGTGCGTAAATGTCATAGCCTGTTAACACACACATTTTAAAATTAAATTAGATACGATTATTGACCAACTAATATATTTTTTTATTTCTTTACTTTGCCAGGTTTACGTTTCACTAGTAATAGATGATAATGAAACAGACTTACATTTCACTAGTAATAGATGATAATGAAACAGGCTTATATTTCACTAGTAATAGATTATAATGAAACAGGCTTATATTTCACTAGTAATAGATGATAATGAAACAGACTTATATTTCACTAGTAATAGATGATAATGAAACAGACTTATATTTCACTAGTAATAGATGAAAATGAAACAGGCTTATATTTCACTAGTAATAGATGATAATGAAACAGACTTATATTTCACTAGTAATAGATGATAATGAAACAGACTTGTGAACATAGCTAATTAAGGATTATCTGGAATTTGCAGACAAAAAAATTAAAATTATATTTAATACAGTTTTAACATTCTCTCTGTCATTCTACAGAAGTTTTCTTAACTTTGCGTTTCAACAAATTTCAATCCTTCCTATTATTTATTTTTTTTATTAAGATTAGACTTTCTAATTTTAGCATCTTGCTGCCTACCCCCCCCCCCTCAATATTTAATGAAGATCATCATAATGTGATTAATGATGCACTACGTAAATACCTACTTGTAAGCCTACTTCGTAAAACTCCTAATTTGACTTCCATCTGTCGTACCACCAATGTGTTCGGTTACTGCTGAAAGGAAAAGAAAACAACTCATTTAGGCATAGAGAGTATGTTGATGACGCAATTTTTTTTAATTAACTTAGATAATTACTTGTGTTCACTTTAGCAGAATTTTTTTTGTTTTCACCATGTGATTAATAATGTATCAATGCATGTTTAATAATGTAATCAATGTATGATTACGATTGTATCAACGTATCATTAAGATTGTATCATGTAGCATAATGTAGATGAATGACTTTAATGCGTACATTTAAGACTTAACCCCCAACCCACTTCAAATGACACCCCCCTACCAGTTATTTTAAAAATTGTCACACCGACAGAACAGCTCTTAGATATTTTCGGGGCCCTGCCGGTATCTCCAGAATCGTTTCGGGGCCCTGCCGGTATCTCCTGAATCGCTTTGGGGCCCTGCCGGTAACTCCTGAATCGCTTTGGGGCCCTGCCGGTAACTCCTGAATCGCTTTGGGGCCCTGCCGGTAACTCCTGAATCGCTTTGGGGCCCTGCCGGTAACTCCTGAATCGCTTTTGGGCCCTGCCGGTAACTCCTGAATCGCTTTGGGGCCCTGCCGGTAACTCCTGAATCGCTTTTGGGCCCTGCCGGTAACTCCTGAATCGCTTTGGGGCCCTGCCGGTAACTCCTGAATCGCTTTGGAGCCCTGCCGGTAACTCCAGAATCGCTTTGGGGCCCTGCCGGTAACTCCTGAATCGCTTTGGGGCCCTGCCGGTAACTCCTGAATCGCTTTGGGGCCCTGCCGGTAACTCCTGAATCGCTTTTGGGCCCTGCCGGTAACTCCTGAATCGCTTTGGGGCCCTGCCGGTAACTCCTGAATCGCTTTGGAGCCCTGCCGGTAACTCCAGAATCACTTTGGGGCCCTGCCGGTAACTCCTGAATCGCTTTGGGGCCCTTGGTTTATGATCCTTTGATCGAACTTCCACCCCTCCGAAAACATACACACACACACACACATATAGACATAGATAGATAGATAGATAGATAGATAGATAGATAGATAGATAGATAGATAGATAGATAGATAGATAGATAGATAGATAGATAGATAGATAGATAGATAGATAGATACACAGACACACACAAAACGTTCCAGCGTTTGTAATAATTTAACAACCTTTCCCCTCCCTAACATTATGTTGTTGTTATTGTTGATGTTTTCTTTTGTGTTGTGTTTTTTTATTTTCCCCCACAAACAATAGATTCCGTTCCCGGCCTTCCACTCTGTACATAAGACAATAGATTCCGGTTCCCGGCCTTCCACTCTGTACATAAGACAATAGATTCCGGTTCCCGGCCTTCCACTCTGTACATAAGACAATAGATTCCGGTTCCCGGCCTTCCACTCTGTACAACAAAAGTACTTAATCACACACAAATAAACCTCCGCTGTATATGCCCACCATATTTGTAGAAGATTTTCAGAATGTTTCTCTGGCAGTAGCCACGTCAACTGACAGTCTTTTTATCCAGATCTTGTTCTCATCTGTAAAGCTCGGGTGGGGGGGGGAGAGCGTTGGAAGGGTCTGGGGGGGTGTTGTGGGGGAGGGGATAGATCGAGGAAATGGGTGGAAGGCGGCAGATATCTAAACATACTCGAAACAAGCCAATGATAGTGTATCCACACCCCACACCCACACCCATACCCCCCACCCCCACCCCAACGACTTCTGGTGAAAAAAAAAACCTTCGGGGTATTGCTGGACCCTATGTCATGTTTATATTATCGGCTTGTCTCTCCTTTTCAGCTGCGAGTGTCGCCCTCACCCGCCTTTTCGCCCTCTTCTTCCGCCCCCCCCCCCACCCCCCAGCTGCCTGTTATGTTAAAGAGGGTGGCGGCCATGTTAAGCAGAAACCCGGCCTACGGCAGAATCACGCGCCGTCGTTTTTCTTCAAGGACCAATCAGAATTGACGTCTTGGAAATTGAAGGGGGGTGGGTTAGAAAACGTCTGCGAGATAGACTGACAGACCCGTGTCACCGAAACGATAGTGTGAACCCCTCCCCCCCCCCGTTCTCTCTTCCCTTCACCCCCCCCCTATTCACAACATTTACAACAACAAAAAAAAATGCGGAGTGTTTTAAGGGATACCCGGGCGTTTGGTATTTGAGTTACAGCGGCGGCACACAAGTTGAGCGTCAGTGAATAGACAAACACGGAGGCTGCTGCGATGAGGCGCTGGAGGGATTTAGTGGACAAATTATCCTTTAAGTGATGGCATACTTTCTGGGCTAATTCTTGTGGGTGTTCGGGGCTTGAGGACTGACTGCCCGGTGTTGATGAATGATAGGGTCTCTGAAATGACGCGGATGGTGTTAAATTTAAACCAAAAAAAAAATGTATTAAATTATCTGACACAACTTTTGAAAAGTTGGCAACTGTTCTCTATCTCAAAATTTTAGCTAATTTGTCATCAAATAGCTTGAAAAAAAACATGGATCTTTGGTGATCACGATATTAATAATATTTTTATGATTTGTGCTAAAGTGAATTCTACATGTTTCAAAAATTTCAATGGACAGTTTACTTACTGATCAGGTGATGTGGCTCTTTATTCATTAATTTGACGTCAGTGTGATCACGTGACTCAAGCGGCCTACCGACTTCTTGTTGGACACGTAAGTAAATATTAATTACTATTCACATTTTCTTTTCTTTTTGATGCTACTCTCAACATGAATGGCATGAATCATTCTACATTGGTTAATGTTGATTGGATGAACGTCGTTTTAGAAATCACTCAATGTTTTAAAATTAATCTTTCTTAGCCAGACAGACAAACCGACAGAAAGGGATAGATAGATAGACAGATAGATAGATAGATAGATAGATAGATAGATAGATAGATAGATAGATAGATAGATAGATAGATAGATAGATAGATAGATAGATAGATAGATAGATAGATAGATAGATAGATAGATAGATAGATAGATAGATAGATAGATAGATAGATAGATAGATAGATAGATAGATAGATAGATAGATAGATAGATAGATAGATAGATAGATAGATAGATTTTTGTTTTACGTTTTTACCCGTAATAAGTCATAAAGTGGATTAACCCACTTTCCGTTTTCCTTTCAGACTCTAATTGTCTAATTAATTGTCAATTTTCTTGTTTAAATACACCCTCTTTATATTTCACACTAATATTAAATATTCTGCAACAAGTAAACCTTAGAACATTATTCAATGCGACCGAGTTCAAGTATTTTAAGTTGTTTACATCCGCCATATTAGATAGGGTGGTGCCGCCCAGCCCTAGGGATCGGTATCATGGGGTGTTTAGGGGGGTTCGTCTCAGTGTGTCAAATGTAACGGGTTGGCTAAACATTTCCCGTCAGCTACATCGGTCAGCCCTTCACAGGGGTCGAATACTGGAATGTGGTCTGCATGGTCCCCCCCCCCAGTAAATTGCCCCTGGCGACTATGATAGCTCTGTTATTTTACTTTTTTTATTTGTTTCGAGATTTGGGGAAAGGGGGGTGGGGGTGTGATATGAGAAAACAAGCAATTAAGCCTGTTCCATTCTGGACACAGGACGTGTTAGCGCATTTTCATGTTATGTATCAGTACGTTTGTTAGCTTTCAGTAAATATTTGTAAATTTTGGAAATGTTTATAAATTCATTTGTGTAATGCATATATCTGTAAAAAAAAATATTATAAAGACGTTTCTTTATATTTGAAAAAAAATTATTTTCTCTTAAATCTAACTACAAGTGGTTACTGAAATAGGACTCATAATTGAAAACATTCGAAATTGTAGTCATTTAATCGTCCGAAAACTCCGTCAATTGTTGCATAGCTCTGATACTTTCAATTAAACTCAGAACACAAGCTTATTATTTCATTTGATGAGTTTCTTAATAAATCTTGGTGAAACTACGTGCTGCAGTATTTCGAACCAAATGAATGGGTTATTGAACGTACAAGGTGTATATATAATATATAAGCCCCTTAGGAGCCCTGAAGCCCTCAGAGGTCCTATTGCGAAATGGACTTTTGATGTACACTTGGCAGGCCAAGACCTACAAAATGATATATACATCATGGGTCTAGGACTTATGGTTGTTGAGATATATGCGCTCTTTATTAATATAGCTTATATAGCAAAAAACGGTACTAAGCCCCCTTTTACGGCCCACAGAGGTCAGATCGCGAAATGGAAAAAATTCATTTCTTGGCAGGCCAAGACCTACAAAATGATATATACATCATGGGTCTAGGACTTATGGTTGTTGAGATCTAGGGTGATGACAGACAGACAAAACGGGGACAAAAAAAAGTCACGGTAAAATAGTTATTGGTGAAAATATAGCACACAGAGAGTAATTCAGGGTAAAATAATATTAGATGAGGACTTAACTTAGTGGGAAGAAACTCGAGTGTCTCACCCCATCTGATAGGCTACCCATCAGACCTTTATCCGCCTCTGACAATTAGTCGCAGTCCATTTCGCACTGGTCCTTGATAGTTTTGTTTGTTTCGTAATAAACTAATTGGAACTAGATTCATACTTTTCTGGACAATTAGTCGCAGTCCATTTCGTACTGGTCATTGATATTTTTTGTTTGTTTCGTAATAAACTAATCGGAACTAGATTCATACTTTTCTTGACCCTATACTTTCGAATTTCACTATTATTATTTTTTTAAACTTTGAATCTTTTTTATCATTTTATCAGCACCAGATTATGTGCTTGAAATGCCCTAAGCACTAAGCTAATTGTGGTGCCTTCTGCCCTGCCCGGATGGTCTGCGGTAAAACGCTCTGGGTTCGACCTCCGGTGAGGAACTATAGATATTTAAGGTCCTGGTAAACGTCCCAGCTATATCTCCCATGGTACCCCCCCATGTCCATTGCCACTATCAGCTCTGATGTGGATGAAAGAAGGGCAGCATAAAAACAGTACAATTAGTGGTTTACAGGATCTGAGAGATTTATTTCATCTCATCGTTACGGGGACATCTCACACATCCCACCCGGGCGAATATATTGCCACCTTTATTTTTTTAAACCGATCTTCACAATCACATTTACACATTTGCACCTCTCTCTGTCTTGATTTATAACAGACATAATGCATCCAGTCTCTGTCTTGATTTATAACAGACATAATGCATTCAGTATCTGTCTTGATTTATAATAGACATAATGCACCCAGTATCTGTCTTGTTTCATATTTGTCTCAATTGAGCCGTTTGTGACCTGAAAAGATTTTATAAAATGAACAAAATGGAATGTCTACATTTTTTAAAAAATTATTAGAGGCAAATTCAATATTGTGTTATGAAATTATTTTATGAAGTTAAACTCGGTTGAATCTTTCTTTATATTTTCTGATGCAATGAAACCATTGGTCACGTATAAATGAAACACATTATTTAGAAAAGGAAATCTTTATCATTCTAATATAAGTCTACTTCTTGTGTGTATCTGTCATTAAGTACATTCATTCTGATTGGTCGCTCGTAGTAGATTTTAAGTATTATCAGTGAATATTCACCGAAAACTGCAAGAAATCTGAATAAATCTGAATATCTTCTAGACACTGGGTTTGGCATACTAAGTTAACTAATTCACAAGTGAAATACATTTTGTGAATTGGTTTTCAAATTTAGGCCTTATTTTGGTTATAAGATTTAGGCCTACCGTAGTCTTAATCCGGCCCTGGGCATATGGTGAAGAAATGTACAAAAGATCTTGTTTAGGTCAGTGAGTTACTTCCCAAAATGGTTTCGACTTTTAAATTAAAACCTTTTTTTCCTCTTTTTTTTTTTGCCCGTCTTTCTATTCAAAGTGTAAACCAGATTTGTGCCACCATCTGATCTGGGATTGACCTCGGACTCAGTCATTATTAAATCAAAACCATGTCGGTGTAATAATTACATTTTATACCCGCGACAATAAAAGATTTAATGACAATTTTTCGATTTTTTTTTTATTTTAATATTTTCTTCACCTGCCTCAGCAAAATATCAAAAAGACTTGTTAAGAATGTTTTACAATATTTTTTTTTATTTTAAAGTTTACTAAAGAGTCAATAGTTGGATAAAGATTTGAAATAATCGATCAATCATTCAGTGTTGGCTTAATATTAGATATTAAATGCATTGATGCAGGCAAAACACACATGAGTTGATTCAGATACTAACTGCTAAAATAATTCATTGATCTGCTTTAATCTACGGTGACCAGACACAAAATATCATGACTAATTTAATCTTTGATTGTGACTTACCCAATGATACTATTAGAAAAATTATTTTTTTTGTAACATAATTGGACCGTGGGGGAATGTTGGTCAAACGGTGTGCCCTTGACCTGAGGGTAACAGGTTCAAACCTCAGTGAATACAAAGGGAATTACTGTTGAAAGTTGGTCCACCAAATTTGAAATGAGTAACTGACGTCTGCTAGGAAATGTAAAAGCGGCTGGGCAGTAGATTTCCGAAGGGCTGACATACATTTTATTGGTTAACACTTATCAACCATCCAGTTTCTTGGTAAGATATATTCACATAACAAATTGGTTTTCAAAAATCCGTTTCTTGTCAACCAGGCATAAGTAGTCCTAGTTTATATGTGTGTGTCTAGATAAATAAACTGGCATATATAATTGTATAATTCTTTTAAAAAATACAATACAGCCAATGCGCGTTATGTTCAGTATATATATATATATATATATATATATATATATATATATATATATATATTATAAGCAGTATATATTATTATGTTCATAATATATAATTATGTTCAGTGCATATAATTATCTTCAGTATATCTCTATACTTATAAGACGCATTTGTTGTCTGTCTGTCTATCTGTTCCCTTATAACTCAAGATCCAGATAACCAAATAATGTGAAATTTGTTACACATACACATAATTACATGGGGAAGGTTATAGGACAGGTTTCGTTTTATCTCGATGGGTAGTTTAATTGTAATTAATTTTTTTTAATTTTAGTATTTTACTATATTAAAGTAATCTCGACGGCGCCATAAATAAAATTCCTCTGTGACGTCATTTCCCGATCTTCGAATAGAACTTGCGCGCTGGTGCTGTATTGTGCCTTTGTGATGCAAAGAATTGTTGATGTTTTTTCATGCTTCCCTATTTGTACAGCTTGAGGAAGTTAAAGGAATGAAGAAGGATTTTAGAAGAAGTGTGAAGCCATAATAATAAGTATATATATATATATATATATATATATATATATATATAGAGAGAGAGAGAGAGAGAGAGAGAGAGAGAGAGAAAGAGAGAGAGAGAGGGGGTGAGAGATAAAGAGAGAGAGGGGGGGGGCAGGTGGAGAGAGAGGAAAGGAGGGTAGGAGGGAGGGAGGGGGAGAGAGGAGGGAGGGGGATGGACAGGGGGAGAAAAGGAGGGGGAGAGAGGGAGATGGGAGAGGGAGCAGGGGGAGAGGGAGCAGGGGGAGAGGGAGAGAGAAAGGAAGGGAGGGAGAGAGGGGGTTTGGAGGGAGAGAGAGGGGAGGGAGGGAGAGAGAGGGTGGGAGAGGGTGGGAGAGAGGGAGGGAGAGAGATAAAGAGTGAGGGGGCAGGGAGGGAGAGAGAGGGAATGAGGGAGGGAGGAAGGGGGAGAGAGGGGGAATGAGAGAGAGAGGTGGAAAGGGGAGGGATGGAGAAAGGAGGGAGAGAGGGTTTAGGGAGGGAGAGAGGGGAGGAAAGGAGAGAGGGAGATATATATATATATATGATAATATCAATACCTTTTGATAAAATTTTTCATAGACCCAGAGGTGTCATATAGGCTTTAGGGGAGGGGGGTGAATAGATGGGGGATCGCCACAATTTTAGGGCGCCCTCCCAAGTAATTACGCCTACGCAATAGGTAAACAGAATAAAACCCACATTTACTTGTATAAAAGTTGATTGTAATAAATTTTTAGGAGTCGATACAAACTGTGTGAATGTATCAATCTCTATCATGTGTGTAGGAAAAAAAAAAGTAAGTTTTCTAATCGTAAGCAGTCACACCTGGCGCATGCCGTGAATCTAAGGTAGTGGCGGCGAACAAATGGCACGCGTGCCACAGTTGGCACTCAGAGCCTCATCTAGTGGGCAGACGACTAAGTTATCACTTCATTTAATTTTAATTGGAGTGTTGGCACTTTGCTATAAATAAGTGGGGGAGGGGTGGTTGAATTTAAGGGCAAGCGGTCCCAAAAAGGTTCGCCAACACTGATCCAAGGAGACGATGAAGTTCTTTATAATTTATTTCATGGAGAGAGACCTAGTCAACACGCGGGCTCAATAGTAAGCCGACCTTCTGCAGTTCAGATATAGATAACATTTACCTGGTATCTTATTGATGTTGTTTAAAGCTATTTTTTTTAGGACACCTAGTGTTGCCATGACAACGGGCACTGTGGTGGTTCTCATTCTCCTCGTTTCAATTTTCTGTGTTTCTTTTATAATTGGTGAGTTCTATCCGAAAAAGGACCGCCATACTGATAAGCTGGCAGCGTCCATCAGTTGTATTTTAAAATGGTCATATCTGACCTATTTGCATTGATTCTTCTGTCAGAATGGATCTCCTTGCCTCATAAAATTGTAACCTGGTAATTCTCCGATGTATTGAGGGAAAGAAAGGGGAACATTTAACAAAATGTTACTTTTCAGAGCTATGTTTATTGTAACATTATTTAACATTCACCCCCTCCCACCCCCTGCCCCCTTAGTGTTTATTATCAATTCATATAGATTACAGAAAATGTCAACAAAAAATATAAAAAAGAAAGAGATGAGATTTTTTGTCCCAATGCGTTTTAAAAAACAAAACAAATCTTTTGAGATGAACAGCTTTTATTAATCTGACCAGTATGCGTTTTATTCATGTATTTATTTTTTAATTCATTTATTTTTTTTTTTTTTTAGAAAGTACCATAAAAGCAAAATCCTGACAATTCATGTGCTCGCTGCAAGTAAACGCCTAAGAGCAACACGCCGGGCACGTTAAAAACAGCAATATTGTCTTAACACTATGAATACAATCAGGCCCACCGGCAGAAATTTCGGGCCCCTGGGCAGGTCTGTCACGGCCCCCCGTGCTGATAATAATATTTTCAAAAGTGTATTGGCCAGCTCAGTCCGGGCCCCTAGAACTCGCCGGGTATTTGCCCCCCTCCCCTCCTGCCACCCCCTTCTGGGTGGCACTGAATACAATGGGGTAGTTACTTTCGTTTTCAATCATGATTGTTCATCTCATAGAAAAGAGAGAAAGAAAGCAAAAAAAAAAAAAACAGGAGGCGTGATACCACAGTAAATAAAGGAGTTTGGGGGGGGGGGGGGGTAAATTAAAAATGCATGTATTTATATATACACATATTTTTTTATTTATTTTTTTCCCGAAGTTATTGGATTGCAATAAAACAAACTTATATTTACTTAGACTGCATATTAAATTATGTCCTCATCCGTGGGAGAAGCTTGATAAAATTGAGTGGGGTGTGGGCTGGGTGGGTGGGCAGGTTAAGGAGGAGGGGTGGGGGGAGGGGAAGTGGTGGCCTAACCCAGAGTGTTTGATTAAAATGGATTTCATTTTCCGTTTACAAACATCATAGACTGGCTCCAGATATTCGCTCCCCCGAAAACCATCAAGCCCTTCACCCCCCCCCTCCCCCTTTCCTTCCCTCAGTATGGTTTCCCTTTTGCTTGCAGAGGCCATCTTGAGGGAAGCAGACGTCAGATTGAAATGATTTATGGCGGATTTATCACCGCCATTTCTAAAGACTGCAGATGAGGCACGGATCGGTAAAGCATCGCACGAGCAAATGACACTGATTGGTTAAGCAGATTGCTAAAATATTCCCAGGTCATAGGTTACAGCCGTCTGTCCCTTTTTTTTTTTTATTCTCTTTCTTGCCATCCGTCCTTTCTATACAAATATATCAACCAAACTTTATTTCAGGACCAATTCAATCTTCTGTACAAATTCTCACGCTGAATCTCTCCCCCTCTCTATCTCCCCCCCCCCCCTTTCACTTTCCATTTCAACTGTACACCCCAGCTATAAAAACAAGTTTTGCCATTTTAAAAAAAACAGCCATAAACCTTTGGATGAGCTGATATTTGGATGAGTTTTAACGTATTCCCACCCGTTTGACTTTTGGGAAGACGAGACGTTTTTTCTTTTTTTTTTCATTTAAACAAGTGTGCGCATGCGTTATTTACCTTAATAAATTTGGAGGTTCCATCGGTCCAAAGTTTAGATTGATGCTGAAAATATTGGACGTCTCATTTTCGGTTTATTTGTGAGATTGGCTGACCGGTATCTGGGTTTTTTTTTAATATTATTATTGCCATGGATGCCACATGTGTTTATAGTGATGAGATGCCAATGTGTATGCGTGTGTGTTATGTGGGTCATATGTGTGTTTTGGAATGAAGAGAATTGGTTATACACAGACCCAGCGAAGTCATCCAAGATATACGTTGGTGGGATGAAGTCGTTAATTCCATCCATTGCATTTAAAATTTCAATAGATTCCTCCTCTAATAGCCTATAAAATGTTTGTCAAAGTTCATTCATTAATTAGAATTCCACCACTAAAAAAACTAGAACATGACGACGTAATGTATATGTCTTGCTTCTATCAGTAAAATTTAAACATATAATAATATAATAGCGATTTGGCTTATGCGTTAAAAGGAGAGTAAAGAATTAATTCAACAGTACTCCATTTTAAAATACAATCATGAAAAATCGGATCTGCCAGAAACCAAAAATAATCTAGCCTACCGATCATGCCTAAGGTGATATAATTATATGCAAAGGTTTTGCAGGGTACAGCTAGTATCTATAAATAATAGCGATTTGGGTTATGTGTTCAATCGAAAGTAGAAAATCAAGTATTGCCGGCGTCTCGATTTGATAAAATTGTTTTTTTTTTATTTCTACAACTAATTCATCTTTAAATTGTAATAAAATCATGAAAAAATCGGATATGTCCGAAACCAAAAATAACCTAGCCTATTGATCAAACCTAAGGGAGTATAACTCTATGCAACGGTTTTGCAGGGTACAGCTAGTATATATTAACTCCCACAGTGCTACACGAAAGCGGCTTTGAGGAAGAATACTTACATCTCAGCCAGTCACGATCAAGTGTGTGCTTTAAGGGTTAACAATAGATTTTTCAATACACAGAGAGTAATTTCAGAGACTTAGTTTGTAAGCCATAATGTGCTTGAACAGGTTGAATTCTGAAATTAGTGTAAGAGATCGTGTTTAATAACCGCGCGAGCAGGCTTTCCTCTACGTGGCATTGGTTTGTAGGTATAAACAAATGACCCAAAAATAAAAAGTAGTTTTAAGACCGCTGTTCGTTAACCGAATACTTCAAAGCTGGAGCTGTTTGTGAACTGAGGCTTCAATGTAAAAAAAAAAAAACATTTTAAGTAAACAAGTTTTAAAAAAATTAAACTATACAGAGTTTGTATGGTATAGGTTTGTAATGTTTGCTGACACTGTAGAGTTTGTATGGTATAGGTTTGTAATGTTTGCTGACACTGTAGAGTTTGTATGCTTTAGGTTTGTAATGTTTGCTGACACTGTAGAGTTTGTATGGTATATGTTTGTAATGTTTGCTGATACTGTAGACAAATAAAACTATACAGAGTTTGTATGGTATAGGTTTGTAATGTTTGCTGACACTGTAGACAAATAAAACAATACAGAGTTTGTAAGGTAGAGGTTTGTAATGTTTGCTGACACTGTAGACAAATAAAACTATACAGAGTTTGTAAGGTATAGGTTTGTAATGTTTGCTGACACTGTAGACAAATAAAACAATACAGAGTTTGTAAGGTATAGGTTTGTAATGTTTGCTGACACTGTAGACATAAAACAATACAGCGTTTATAAGGTAGAGGTTTGTAATGTTTGCTGACACTGTAGACAAATAAAAAAATACAGAGTTTGTAAGGTAGAGGTTTGTAATGTTTGCTGACACTGTAGACAAATAAAACAATACAGAGTTTGTAAGGTATAGGTTTGTAATGTTTGCTGACACTGTAGAAAAATAAAACAATAAACTATAAAAGAATGATAGTTTTATTAACGATCTGTAGAAGTCCCATTAGGATGTGAACTCTTGCGCCGGAAGTGAGCAACTACGGCCCGTGTATAACACATCGGGCTGTTTGGTCCGTCTCGCGCTCTGCTGCTCTCCTCTCGTTCATATCAATGACGTCTACATTCAATGACGTCTACATTCAATGATGTCTACATTCAATGACGTCTACATTCATTGACGTCTACATTCAATTTATTTCAATTGAGAAAATTGCTGTGAGATACGAGAAAATTACGTACGGAACGAATTAAATTCGTATCTCGAGGTACCACTGTACATATGGAAAGTGGTCAAAATTCTTCTGCGCACATTAAACGTGCAGACAGACAGTGTTACAGACGGAAGTTTAGCATATATCAGTACATGAATAGACGGAAGTTTAGCATATATCAGTACATGAATAGACGGAAGTTTAGCATATATCAGTACATGGATAGAGTAGCTATAAAAGGGAATCCACGGATAGAACAGGCTAAGTTCTCAAAATGTTTAAAATGGAGAAAAATGAATTTTTTAACTAGACGCAATGGTCTATTTGTGGGACGGATGGCCGAGTGGTGTAAATACTTGACTGTCGACCTGAGAGTCCTGGGTTCGATCCTCGGTGAGAACCATGGGGAAATTTTCCAGATGAAATGTGTTTCAAAGTCGTCCCACAAGTCCACCCCAGCTTTAAATGGGTCACCTGACTTTAAGTTGGGGAAGTAAAGACGAATGTGTGTTGTGTTAACCACCCCATCCCTTTATATGCCGAGGTTATAAAAACAGATGAATTATACACTTCATCTGCCCCGTTGGCCCAGTATGGGCTAAGGGAAACTGCAATGGTCTATTTGTTCATTTGGTATTATCATTTAATAAAATTCTTCCAGCTTGTTTCAATATCATTTTATTTTGATTATTATCATTATAAAGAAAGCTAGAAAAGTACCAGTAAGTCAAAGGAGATAAAACTCAATTTTTCTTCCCGTGGGCTCCTCATATATGTACACATACACACACACACACACACACACACACATACCTGAAAAACATTACATTATATTATAAAAATTCTCTTTTACCAATTGTGCATATTGTTTATCCTAATAACCTAATGATATCAGTGTAATGAACCAAAAGTTATTCACTCAGGCAATGCACATGTAATTTTCCCACAAGGATAATTTTTTCTATGTTTCTATACACCGATCACTGGGTGGAGGAAATTTCTTGGTCTTCGTGGGAATCTCTGGAGGACAGTGAGTTTTTCACGGTGATTGGATTGGGATTGTTTACGTGTTTGTGTGTGTGTGTGTGTGTGGCTTGTGTTTTATTGTGTGTGAGAGCATGTACGCGTGTAATTTGTGTTATATACTATAGTTGTGAATATTACGTTTGAAAGTGTGTATTTGTAGCTTGTTTGTAATTATTAGTTTGTTTTACAGTCTTGTCTCTATATTTTATTTATATTACACTAGCTGTACCCTGCAAAACCTTTGCATAGAGTTATATCCCCTTAGGCTTGATCGGTAGGCTATGTTATTTTTTTGGTTTCGGGCAGATCCGATTTGTTCATTGTCATAGCTAGTTTTATGTGTGTAGATTAGTAGATCAATTGTATGTATATTATATTTATTATTTTTGTGGTACTTCTGTTTTGTTGGTAGGTGTAAATATATTTCAGTCTCTTCGGAATAAATGATTCAACTAACTTGACTTGGTGTATATTATTATATTATTAATTATCCACATATATGAGACGAATGACGTATAAATCACTGAATAGACTTCTATATTAAACATATATATATATTTATTTATTTAATCTATGGAAGTACTTACATGGTATAAAATGATGTGAGATCAATAATCAAGTCCGTCTACTTGTCTACCAAATCTATCGTCTCTATATCGTCTAATCATTATCGTCTGCCTTAAAATATAATTTCACTTCCGCTAAGCTAAGTGGCCAGATAATTAAAACCATCTCTGTGCCAACTGTAAATTCTCCAGCCTAAACTGATTATTACAACATCCCCCTTTCCTTTAAAAAACAAATGTTATACATTTAGTTTTTTAGTCTGTCGTTTTTCTGTCGTTAACTTAATAAAATTTACTTTTGTCAAAATAAAAAAATTGTTGTATCACATCATATCAATAATAATCTATATAAAAAATGCCAATGCCTCTATATACAAAATGTCAAACAAAATGGTTATGATACAAAATATCAAACCAGTTATGATACAAAATTCATTAATAAAAATATTCTTGTCAATACTATATCTCAATTTCAATTTTTAAATGCATTTATAGCATAATATCATAATATTGACATAAAAATTTATTCAATATTCAAAAATATTATTATCAATTCAGTTATAAAACAAAAAAAATGTACAATAATTAATTGATTGTTTATCTTCTCAGCTGGTATCAAGCACCATAACTTCTTCATAAGTTTTAAGTGCATTTTTAATTATCATTATTATCTCCCCCCCTTTTTTATCAGTACTGCACTTTTTTTTTATTGTGATTATTTTCTATCACCTTATGACTTAATTGTCATTTCTTTGTACATATTCACTTAATGAATTTATTTTCAATATTCAACATTTTCATATTTTTCTTCACATCATTATCATTATTTTCTTTTGTATGAGAGCCTTTTATTTCAGTACAATATATTTTTCATGTTGTCTTTTGACAAACTTCTTCTGTTGCAACAATATTTTGTTCAACTTATTATTTACCTTGCTTTATCTAGCCAGTCATTTTTCTTTCATCTCTTATGAAGACCTTTTCTTTTGTCTTCTGTCAATAACACTTTCCTTAGTGATTTGACAATATTCATTTTGCACTCATCAATTATATAAGACATTTTTCTTATGTCTTTCTCATCATTTTATATAGTGTGAATATATTAACTTTGCACTTTTTCGTGTCAATTTATCTTGACATATTTAATATTATCATCATGTACAATTCATTATGTCTTCTGACATATAAAATATTTAAACATCATTTTAATAAAATTCATTTATTATTACAATCTTCATATCTTCGACTTCTTTAGTCAATAATTGTTCAAGTTACATATATGAGACTAATAAGTCTTCTTGACAATAATCAATGTCATAATCAATAATCCTTTGATTGGATTTAACAAAATTTTAACTTTTTAAAATCATTATAAAAAATTGAACAATTAACTTCAAACAATGAACAAATTCAATAAAATATGCATTAGTAATCATTTCATAATAAAATCTTTGCATAAACTTCAATAATATTTTCATCAATGTGAATGAAGTTAATGAGTAATTAATCATTCTTACAACATATTCTCATGTACATTATACTTGTTTAGTGTATGTGTTTTATTTTAAATACAATCTCTCCACATTCTCATCTTAATTAAGTATGCATATTTTTATTTTAAATACATTATGCATCAATCATCAACATGAATTCTTCAATATACCGTACATGATTTAAAAAAATATTTGAGTCAATATATTCAATACAATAGTGTACCTGACAAGCTTAATGTCATTATCATTATTCATGTATTATATTGTATTTTTAATACATACAAATCTTTTATTTTTTAATACAACTCTTATTTGTATTAATCGTTCCAATATCCATATTATTTTTACTTATAGTTCCAACATTCACCTTATTTATTCTAGTCATTATCCTTATTGTTCTACTATATTTCATTTCTACTTGTACCAATATAATTTATATTTTCTAATTGTTCCAATATTTATTTATTTATACTTGTTATTCCAATTAGTTATATCTATTTTTGATGTCCCAATACAGTATTTTCTATGTTTGAATAATTCAATATGTTTACTCACAAAAAAATATACTTATTTTTGACTGAGTCTCGATAAAATATCTGAGATATGGTTACTTGACCCTTTAATGCATTTTATGTTTAATGAGTAGTCTTGTAATAACAAAGACCAGCGTGTTAGTTTAGCATTATTATGCTTTTGGTATTCAGGTTAGCTAAAGGTTTGTGATCTATTAACACAGTGAACTCATTGCCTAGTAAGTATTTACTTAATTTAGTTATTGTCCAAACTAAAGCTAAACATTCTAGTTCTATTACTGAATATTTACTTTCAGTGTCTGACAGTTTTCTACTCAAATAAAGTATTGGTTTATTGATATTATCCACCGCTTGTAATAATCAGTTTAGGCTGGAGAATTTACATTCATGATTGTATTTTAAACAAGAATACTGTTGTATTAATTCTTTACTTTCGATTTAACGCAGAACCCAAATCGCTTTTATATGTATTATTGTTGTATTAATTTTAATTTTTTTTTTTAAAACACAGCTATGATCAATAAACTAAACTATATCTGGTGAATAGTTAGACATGTATATTTCAAAAACTGGAATTTCTTAACATAATAAGTGGTATGAATAACTTAGATCAGCCAGGGCCGGCGCCAGAGTATTTGCCGCCCTAGGCGAACCTGTCGCACTCCGCCCCCTACTAAAGGCAACTAAAAGAACTAATATTTAAAGTAATATTATAACTTTCACGAAGGAAAACTATGATGTCGTTTGTTTCAATCACTATTTAAGTTGCAACAGAATCTATACAATGTCATGTATAATTGTGTTTTGTGGCTATAGGCTACAATCAACACAATGTCATGTATAATTATGTTTTATGGCTATAGGCTACAATCAACACAATGTCATGTATAATTATGTTTTATGGCTATAGGCTACAATCGTAGGCCAAAAAAATAAATCTATAATTAAATTTCAAAACTTTATTTTTCGCGTTTTTGCGTTAGGAAATGTAGAAACGAGTTCCATCAGATCAATGTCACTAGCAATACCACAGTTCGATTGACACAGTAGCTAATCCAACAAGTCTTTCTTGTAGCATGGACGTTCTCAAATATGTCTTTATCAGTTTGAGTTTTGAGAAGCTTCGCTCACCACTGGCCACAGAAACTGGAAGTGTCAAGAGGATTCGGAGAGCTATAACAGTGTTGGGCACAATATCTGTTAGATTATTTTTCAATATAAAGTTTAGTACATCCTGTGGCGATGCACACCTTGCAACTCGTCTTGAAACGGCTCTCAGTTCACTGCTTAGATCAAATGCATCAATATCTTTGGAGTCTCCATGTCGCAAAGCTTTCTCAAGATTCAAACAAAGATCCGAAATTTCCTTGCTAGTTTTATTTTGTAAACTATGAACATCTACAGGAAACCAAACTAATATTTTGCATCAGAGTGAACCTTTCATCATTCGATTGTATTGCCGTGTCAAGAACAGCGAAGTAAAAGTTTACTTTGAATGTGTCTTTTGGATCATTAATGGGTTCGTCGTCATCTCCTTCATATGGAAATTGTTTCTTCTTTCTTCTGATACAGGTTGGTTCGGGTTCGAAAAGTGCTGGTATCTCTAAATTGACTGCAATTTCAGCTGCATTTACTAGTGTTTTCTCATACTCTGTGTCATTTCTGCGGTTTATGAGAAACTTCTTTGTTTCAGCCAGATGATTGATGGCGCCATGTATATCTAATTCTTTTTTTTTTTGAAGTTGTTTACTATCATGTTGATCTCAAACAATACATCATACCACACAACCAGAAAAACCACGAATTAAAACTAAAAATGGCTTTTCCAATAACCCGCGCATCTGTTCGTGATGTAATACCAGATGCTCCTGTTAAATTTGTGTCTCCGCAATTTCTGCCAGAGCATCGTAGATATCAGCAAGCTGAAAACGAAAAGGTTTTAAAGCATCAATTCGACTTTCCCATCTTGTTTCACTCAGTGGTTTAACAGTGAGATTAGAAACATGTCGAGTTAAAACTTCCCAGTGGCGAGTTGATGCAGAAAAGAATGTATAAACACGTAGATTAAAGAGAAGTTGTTGCTTCTAAGCAACATTTAGCGGCATCATTTACAGCCAAAGTCAAGGCATGTGCACAGCAAGGAACAAACAATGCTCGTGGATTGACATCTAAAATTCTTCTTTGGACACCATTGGCTTTTCCCTTTAAATTGCTGCCATTGTCATAGCCTTGACCGCGTAAATTTTCGAAAGATAAAGACATCTCTTCTAACTGCTTAAGAATAGTAACAGTCATGCCAGCACCATTTGTCTCTTTTAGAGGCACAAAATCCAAGAAATGTTCCTTTACATATGATGGTGCTGCAGTGTCATCTTCTGGATTTGAAATCACATCCACAAAGCGAATGATCATGGTCATTTGTTCAACATGACCAGCATCTGGTGTGCAATCTAGAATTATTGAAAAGTACTTAGCATCACGAGCAGAAGCCAGAATTTTTCTTCGCCCAACCATGCGGGACAACAGCAGCAGCCTGCAAGACGCAATCCTATAAATATAGATAGATGTGTCGCGTTTGTGGAATTCCCAAATACGTCATAGAAAGCATGACCATGGAAATATAGATATAGCATCAGGAAGAACAACCAATATTTAAAAAAAAAATACGGTTTAGGCTGACACACAATCAAGTGTTTAGCGTTAGTCTTCATGTTTAATAGCAGTTTTGTATATTTGGTACTTATATTTTTATGAAATAAACACAAACGCAATTAAAGTTTGAAAACTTTTAATAACAATTTTTTAAATTTAAAATCTTTATTTTTTCAATTTAATTATTTTTCGTTTTTTCATTGGTTTTTCATGAACGGTCTCATTCAATTGCTTAACATAATTTTTAGACGAGCAATTAAAAAAATTAACATAAATAAGTTCTTTTAAATTGTGATTGAAATAAAAAAAATAATTTCTTCAATCAGCAATGACTCATCAATTGTTACTCTATCAACAATTTAAACAATTTTTTTTTATTTGTTTGTCCTAGAAATAGTTTCAGACTACTTGATGATCTTTTCAATGAATTGAATACTTTCCAATTTAGTAGGCAAGTAGAGAATGTGTACTCAGATGGCTTCAATAGCCCTCCTCTGTTGACATTGTTAAAAAAAACATCCAGCTTTTTCAATCTTAATTCGTCAATGTCTTTAAAATTTTTATCGACTAATATTTCTCTAAAGCTTTCATTTTAAAAATTATGTTATTATAGTATATATATGAAAATGTAGTAAATTGAAAGGGCTTTTTAACAATATATGTTTCAAAGTGATATTATTATGCAAGTATTTTATTATTTTTAAAAAGTTTAGATGAAAAAAATAAACAAAAATAAATAAATTAAACAATTCACAAACACAAAGAAGAAAAAAAAATTCATTATGATTCATTTCAATAAAAGTTACTTTTTATTAAACTACATTCAATTCTCTGTGTGTAGGGTATTTTTGAAGACATTATAATCAGATACAAAAGATATTTAAAAATTTCTAAAAATGATGTGTTTTAACAGAAAAAGGACCAAAAATCTGCTGGGATCAACATTGACCATGCAACAAGAAAAAAATTCAAAAATATAAATCTAAGTTATAAAAAACTAACATTCTAATGTCTATTGATAACAACAAAGCTCAATTTCAGTATGTTTTATAACTTTGCTAAAAATATTTTACAAGATTAGTGTAACTATTATACCAGCTTATGATAATTTTTCAAAGAACATTATATTTATTATCAACTGGTCACTCTTATCTACACCCCCCATATATTTATTGTAATCCTGTATTATGGTTGGTTGGTCAACAGTAAGTTCCTAAAATTTCCCATTTACTTAGTCTGTCATTTAAATGTTCCAAAACCATTTGCATTATGCATAGTGGACATAACCGAAACAGTTTTATTGTCCCTCCATCATACTGTCAATAACTCCCTTTCTAACTCATCTCATATCCCCTCTTTTAGATTTTTTTTCAGTCTTTTATATTTTTCAAAGATTGGGGAATACCTTTACATGTCCTAAGAATAGTTCCACATGCTCCTACCCCTAAATTCCATAGATCTTTAGACAATTGTATAGTAGTATAAAAATTATCGACAAATAATTTATACCCCTCTTTAGCTAAAGATTTAATTAATTTCATTACCACCCCATATGCCAATCCAAAAGGCCCATTATCCTGTTTACCTAAATACATGTATAAATGAAAATCATAAGTATACCTAGAAAGAGAATCAGCTAATACCCATAACTTCATTCACCACTTAGTCGGCTTATCCCTTATGTACTGCCTAAAAATATATCTACCTTTATTTCTTATCATTCTTTAATCTATTGATATATCTTGGTAAGGCTGAAACAATTTTATACATTACAATCTAATAAAGTTAAAGAAAAAATGTACTTTACATAACTTGTTGATTTTGTCTTCAGTTTGAGGAAAGCTCATTATAGATTTCAATCTATCACGAAACATAAAAGCTCTGGCCCAAAGTCCATTGTATAGTGATTTAGTTGACCAGAAGCGGTCAATGTTCTGTGCTTGAACAAGTCCAGCATACATGATAAGTCCACAGAATCTGTAGAATTCATCTGGTGTAAGATCAAACCAGCCTTGGTAAACACAAGGTTTTGTAGGTCCATAATGTTTGGCATTGCTATTATTAGTCACAAATATGAATTACTAAGTCCAAAGTAAAATAAAGTTTTTAAAATGCCACTGCATTGCAGAATTTCCTAATGTCTTCCCTTGTTTTAGCTCCTCCGAGTTGTTGAATGCCTGGATCCCTCTGAGGTAGAAAATTCTTTGGTGGTTCTGGTAATGTGTCATTCAATTCATTCATATCATCATGCCATATGATCTGGGGGATAAAAAAAATATGTAAAGAAAACCATAAATAAAAAAAAATTCAGCTTATTTATCGAGCTACAATTAATTATTTTATAATGATGAAAACAAAATATCATCAATACAGATATGTAAATATTAGGGCTGTACCGGATTCTAATTTTTAGATCCTGCAGGATCGGAACCGGAATCGGATTTAATATTTGAATCCTGCCGGAACCGGAACAGGAACCGGATTTTACCGAATTAAATAGTAACTCTTCCGAACGAAGCAGTAATTTCTCGCCTAACATAAAAAAAAAGATATAAGAATGAAAAATAGAATAAAAATTTAGTTTTTAAGTTCTAGATAGCAAAAAACAGTATTAACCATTTAGATCTTGAAGACTGTGACTAAAACCCCTTCCCCAATCTTGAGTTAAGAAAGATAACTCTGTCAAAATAACAGGTTCTTTGTTTTTTTAATTTATTTTAATAAAGCTGTACCTAATTTAACTTGATTTTTATTACAATCAAACAACGAAATGGCATGGGTAACATATCTTAGAAAGTATAATAAACATGTTTATTAATAAATGAATTCCAATATATATATATATACTGTGGCACCATTCGATTGCTTATTTTTCTTTAGTTTTCCAAAGTGACCTCACCGAACCGTGTTATTTCATTCATACTTTCATTTAAACCATTATCTGACTATTTCCCATAAAAACGCAAATTAAAATGCATTTCAAATCTAAATCAATATCACTTTAATGTTCAATTAAAAATGTATCAACAATTTATTTATCTAAATTTGCGAGGAATTTTATCCAAATCGTTACAAAATCCACTAAATTAAAAAATGTGCAGAAAAATAAATTTTTGAACTTTTTTAAAACTGTAAACACCCAAAAAAAGATCGTTGTCTGCTCTTTAAAAAAAGTTAAACTTTGATAGCTAAATATAGTTTATAGAAAACACGGAATCAAAAGTAGCGGAAGATAAGGTGTCGTATTACTAGACCAGGGTCGGCAACCTTTTGAGACGGAAGAGCCAAAAGTTATAATTTACAATTTTCTCAATTTTTAAAGAGCCACTAAATTTGTTGTTTCAATATTACGGTATTTGATCAGGCCGTAATTCGACATCGAAAGAGCCACAACTTGACATCGAAAGAGCCGCAGGCGGCTCGCGAGCCGCAGGTTGCCGACCGCTGTACTAGACTAAATACGATTCAAATCTTTCTTTTTAATATATTTGTACTTACATATAGAACTAAAAGCGATCGACGTTATTGTAGTTTTAAAATCAAAGGAAGTTATTGTTTTAATTTAATTGTATAGCGCTAAATATTTCAAAATTATGTTGCGCTATAAAAATTCCTTAAATATTTCAAACAAAGAAATCCGGCTTAAATCCGGCACATTTTAACCGGAACCGGAATCGGAATCCGGATTTGTTAAAACTGCCGGAATCCGGCTTAACAGGAACCGGAATCAGATTCCGGTACAGCCCTAGTAAATATTATGTAAACTTCAGTTTTTTTTTGTGTTTACGAAAATCTGCTGATTGGCAATAACACAAAAATAAAACAGTAACAGTAATTCTAGCGGTAGAGAACTAAATAAATAATATTTATACATAAACCTTTATATAATAAAATATAAATCTTTATACTTTTCTCTTATTTTATAACTATTCCCACATTTTAAGTTCTAAAGAATAAATAAATGAATAAATAAATAAACATAAAGATCATTAAGACAAAGTCAAAGCATGTTGGTTCAATACTTACACATGTGAGTTTGGAAGTGTTGAAAACTTGAATTAAAACTAATATTTTCAGCTTCAAAGTCATCTGAAGAAGTAATGAGCTCCCAAGTTTCATCTTTGTCACTTGAATCAAGTTTATTTTCCTCTAAATAATTAGAATCGAATTGACTGACAAAACGTAAACAAATCAAAATGGCGTTCGGTGCCAACTGATAGCGTTGTTTTATTTACGAGAAATTGTTGTTAAATAAAAATTGACAATTATTTTTTAGTAGAAAGTATTTAGAAAGCATTTTTTTTAAATAAAAATATTATACTAGACATAAAAAGTCACATTTTATTGTATGCCGTCTGTTGGGCTTTAATCCTTGCGTCAGCCTAAACCGTACACAGCTAGAATGAAATTTTGTTTGGTTGTCTATCCTGGTGTTATATCTAGATATCCATGGCATGATGCATTCAACAACGTTCGACAACTCGCGTTGTTTTCTGATTTCTTTTATAAAACCAGATTATTTTAATTTCTAATACGACGTTTTGTCCTTTTATTTAGTGAAATATATAAAGAATTTCAATATTAATAAACTCTTAGAACTAAAATATTATTCAATCCATGTATTACTACAGGACTTCAATTGTTTTAATATTTCTATTTTTACGTCTTTTACTACCACATCTGCCGCCCCGGAATTTTTGCCGCCCTAGGCGGCCGCCTAGTCCTGCCTAGTGGTTAAACCGGGCCTGAGATCAGCTAATCATTTATTTTTAGTTAAGATAATTCACTTTTTTATAAACAGAAAAAAAAGTATATTTACAAATGTTCATTACAAGAAATTAGTATTAATACTATAGAGATGAACAAATTTATCACTAAAACATTCATATAAATATTTACCCTAGTTTATCAAAACATGTGAATGCCAAATTATAATCCAATATGTTCATATATATATATCCCTATAGTTCTAATCCCCATAATTACTGACGCTATTGTAACTCCGACAACTGCTATTGCCTCCATGTATCTCTGAAAAAACTCTGAGGCCACCAAAAATACTTCCAGGAGTACACACATTTCACTTCCAGGAGTACACACATTTCACTTATATTTACATCACCCATATAACATATTGAACTCGTCCATCGGGCATTAAGTTCCTGTGACTCGGTGGTCGACAGGCGTTGTGCAGGGGGAGCTCAAGTCATGTCATGCTCAACAAGTTAACTAACATTGTCCCAAACCCGCGCAGAGCCGTCTGATGATTGTCGTGAACCCCAGAGACACACGTCAAGGGCTAACGGGGTCCCGCACCAGAGAGTAACTACAATAGGCCCATTTAGCCTTGTGGGGCCCCAGGCACCACGGCTTCTATGTCTTTCAGTGCATATAGTGCATAGAACTGTAATGTGTCCAACAGTATAAACACTAGATCTACGTAAGTCTAAAACAGTTTCAGATACACATAACTGTAAAGAAACTATCTCAAAGTAAGTCTAAAACAGTTTAAGATACACATAACTGTAAAGACACTATCTCAAAGTAAGTCTAAAACAGTTTCAGATACACATAACTGTAAAGACACTATCTCAAAGTGAGCCGTAAACTGCTTCAGACCACTGAGCTCTATAGAGCTCAGTGCTTCAGACACACATAAACCAGGCCTTCACCGTTTTATTGTGCAGTGGGGCTCAAACTCCCATGAAGGGAGGGGGGGGGCAGTATTCAAAGGGCGACAATTACTTGCCATGGACTCATTTTCATTGAAGCGCTTCATTGATTCAAATTTATTCTTCTGTTCAATGTTGAAATTTAGATAAGTGCTACGATGTTGATATTTAGGTATGTGCTACAATGTTGATATTTAGGTAAGTGCTACGATGTTGATATTTAGGTAAGTGCTACGATGTTGATATTTAGGTAAGTGCTACAATGTTGATATTTAGATAAGTGCTACAATGTTGATATTTAGGTAAGTGCTACGATGTTGATATTTAGGTAAGTGCTACGATGTTGATATTTAGGTAAGTGCTACAATGTTGATATTTAGGTAAGTGCTACAATGTTGATATTTAGGTAAGTGCTACGATGTTGATATTTAGGTACGTGCTACGGTGTTGATATTTAGGTAAGTGCTACGATGTTGATATTTAGGTAAGTGCTACGATGTTGATATTTAGGTAAGTGCTACAATGTTGATATTTAGGTAAGTGCTACGATGTTGATATTTAGGTAAGTGCTACGATGTTGATATTTAGGTAAGTGCTACAATGTTGATATTTAGGTAAGTGCTACAATGTTGATATTTAGGTAAGTGCTACAATGTTGAAATTTAGATAAGTGCTACAAAGTTGATATTTAGGTAAGTGCTACAATGTTGATATTTAGGTAAGTGCTACAATGTTGATATTTAGGTAAGTGCTACGATGTTGATATTTAGATAAGTGCTACGATGTTGATATTTAGGTAAGTGCTACAATGTTGATATTTAGGTAAGTGCTACGATGTTGAAATGTAGGTAAGTGCTACCAACGAAACCACAAAGTCTCATGTAATATTATTTATCCAGTCACACAACAGCAGCTGTAATGTTTTGCTGACTTGCATATAAATTCTGTTCTTATGTTGTCACTTGCACGATTCTGTTTCAGATTGTTGTTTTTCTCCCCGTGAGTCTCTTGGTCATAACAAACAGACAAAAATATATATATATGTAGGGTAGATGATTGTGTCAGGTGCCAGAGAACGCACAATTTGAAGTAATTAATGTGACTGTCATACAGTGGTTTCTGTGCATGATGTTACATAAGTTAATTAAAAAAAAATGGAATAATTCATTGCAACATGCCATGGGTGTGATCAATGTTCTGAATGTCGTAAAAAAATACCTTGGCTGATATTCCGGTGGGTTTTATTCCTTCTAAATTTAACTTTAGACTTAAATATATCTATGAATATAACTTACGGAAACACATACACACACACACACACGCACGCACAAGCCCACTGAAAAACTAATTTATGTATTGAATTAATGACATTGTGTAGGTGTAATCATAGATAATAGAGTTAATTAAACTGTTAGAACAGTTTTTTTTAAATAACCAGATGAAGAGATTACACTTTTTGAATTTTGTAACGAGGGTTTGTTTTTTTCCCCGTGACTGAATGTATGACTGAAGGTATGACTGAAGGTATGACTGAAGGTATGACTGAAGGTATGACTGAAGGTATGACTGAAGATATGTTTGTGGACATTTTGTGTGTTTTTCTATCATATAACATCGACTGTGATTATTGTTGGATTTCTATTATTATATTTATATGTTGTATATGCTATATTGATATCTGAATAAATTATGAATTCATGAGTAAAGAATTTCAGCAGTTTCTAGATGAACCATGGAATGCTCGTGAGGTTACCGCTGCCAAGCTAGAGAGCCTCGGCAGTACAGATACAATAATATTTAGCAGCAGGTCCATCGCGGCTTTATCAATACCGCAGCATTTGTGTGCTACGTGTATTAATACCGGAGCATTTGTGTGCTACTTGTATTAAAACCAGAGCATTTGTGTGCTACTTGTATTAATACCAGAGCATTTGTGTGCTACGTGTATTAATACCAGAGCATTTGTGTGCTACTTGTATTAAAACCAGAGCATTTGTGTGCTACTTGTATTAATACCAGAGCATTTGTGTGCTACTTGTATTAAAACCAGAGCATTTGTGTGCTACTTGTATTAATACCAGAGCATTTGTGTGCTACGTGTATTAATACCAGAGCATTTGTGTGCTACTTGTATTAAAACCAGAGCATTTGTGTGCTACTTGTATTAATACCAGAGCATTTGTGTGCTACGTGTATTAATACCGGAGCATTTGTGTGCTACTTGTATTAATACCAGAGCATTTGTGTGCTACTTGTATTAATACCAGAGCATTTGTGTGCTACTTGTATTAATACCGGAGCATTTGTGTGCTACTTGTATTAATACCAGAGCATTTGTGTGCTACTTGTATTAATACCAGAGCATTTGTGTGCTACTTGTATTAATACCGTAGCATTTGTGTGCTACGTGTATCATTGCTGGAGCATTTGTGTTCTACGAGTATTAATACCAGAGCATTTGTGTGCTACGTGTATTAATACCGTAGCATTTGTGTGCTACGTGTGTTAATACCGGAGTATTTGTGTGTTACGTGTATTAATACCGAAGCTTTTGTGTGCTACGTGTATCAGTGCTGGAGCATGAGTGTGCTATGTGTATTAATACCGGAGCTTTTGTGTGCTACATGTATCAGTGCTGGAGAATTTGTGGGCTACGTGTATCAGTTCTAGAGCATTTGGTGCCAACAGTCAGCGATGATCTTTGTCACAATTTCAAACATCTGTGAGCAAACAGAGTGCGTTGCGTGCTGGTCATTTGGACAACAATTAATGTCACACCCTAGTGCTGACCATCCCTATAATTTACTGGGAGATCACGAAAGCAGCCCCCCACCCCACCCCGACCACCCTCCCAACTCACAAAGAAAACATCTCCCAGTGGACAACGATGACCACGTCAAGCAAGTGCACACACAACATTCCAATCTTTGCAAGAAAGGTAACAGAGTGGTTGGTCATGTATGAGCTGACCTTTGCTGATGTTATGTGTCAATTATACAACCCGTTGTGGTCGTTATTATGATGTGGGACTAAAAGATGACTGTCTTGCATTCCACGAACATTCTGGAATCGGTCATTTACCATAAAGGCTCGTCCATTAGCTAAACATTTTGTTTCTATAGATACACAGAGAGCAGACATGCAGACAGATATACAATCATTCAGATAATGTGATATATATATATATATATATATATATATATATATATATATATATTATATATATATATTTGATAGATAGATTAGATAGATAAAATTAGTTAGATAATATTAAATAGATAGATAGATAGATAGATAGATAGATAGATAGATAGATAGATAGATAGATAGATAGATAGATAGATAGATAGATAGATAGATAGATAGATAGATAGATAGATAGATAGATAGATAGATAGATAGATAGATAGATAGATAGATAGATAGATAGATTAGATTAGATTAGATTAGATTAGATTAGATTAGATTAGATTAGATTAGATTAGATTAGATTAGATTAGATTAGATTAGATTAGATTAAGATTAGATTAGATTAGATTAGATTAGATTAGATTAGATGATTGGTTGATTATCGAAACATATCGGTACAGTCTCTGTACGGCATACATCCCAAACTCACTGTCCTATTGAATATTTAAACAGACTTCTAATAGTTCCTATGTATAAACAGACTTCTAATAGTTCCTGTGTATAAACAGACTTCTAATAGTTCCTATGTATAAACAGTTCGTATGTAAAAACAGACTTCTAATAGTTCCTATGTATAAACAGACTTCTAACAGTTCCTATGTATAAACAGACTTCTAATAGTTCATATGTTTAAACAATTCATATGAATAAACAGACTTCTAATAGTTCCTATGTATAAACAGACTTCTAATAGTTCCTATGTATAACCAGTTCATATGTATAAACAGACTTCTAATAGTTCCTATGTATAAACAGACTTCTAACAGTTCCTATGTATAAACAGACTTCTAATAGTTCATATGTATAAACAGACTTCTGATAGTTCATATGTATAAACAGACTTCTAATAGTTCCTATGTATAAACAGACTTCTAATAGTTCCTATGTATAAACAGTTCCTATGTATAAACAGACTTCTAATAGTTCATATGTATAAACAGACTTCTAATAGTTCATATGTATAAACAGACTTCTAATAGTTCATATGTATAAACAGACTTCTAATAGTTCCTATGTATAAACAGACTTCTAATAGTTCCTATGTATAAACAGACTTCTAATAGTTCCTATGTATAAACAGACTTCTAATAGTTCATATGTATAAACAGACTTCTAATAGTTCCTATGTATAAACGGTGTATAAGTGATCGAAATTTACATTAAATTTATATTTAGTATCAGACCTAGCTAAGCCTACAATACATTAATTAACCAAAAATTGTGAATTTTTACATTACACTATTTACAAATCACATATATAGATCTAAACAAAGACAGAATCTCTTTTTTTTCTTTTTTCCTCACATCGCTTTTATCAACCAACATGTACAGTGCATTCCATCTCTATGGAAATAAAATATAAATACAACACAAAAAAAAACTGCGCGCTGCCAAATATGGCATTTTTTTTTCCTTGGTGCTGTACTAACAGAGGATCACTTGAATCTGCCCCCCATTCCTATCCCAGCATCCATTTTTAACTTTTCAAGTTGGCAACTAATGCCTTGCGTTGCAGAAGCTATCAAACGTCTATTAATGAACCCACCCTGTAACTTCCCTTGGTTGGTGTTTTCCAATACGACGATTATTTGTCTAGCCGAGATCTTTTATCCAACCATCTACTCAGATCTTCCACCAAACCCTCCTCCCTGGCATCCTCCCCCCTCCCCGTACAGTCCATCCATCTATCCCCCTCTAGGGACTGGTCATTTTTTTTTGCCCGCGTGTATGTGTGTGTGTGTGTGTGTGTGTATGTGTGTTTTATGTATGTAGAAAGTTGGAGACAGTAAAAAGGGAAGGGAGATAATGATGGAATGAAAGTGCCGAGGTCTGTTATGATCAGCAATATTGTTCTGGCCTCCCCTTGCCCCCAAATGGAGCCAAAGCTTAGCAATCATCCCCGTGTCATCCGCACAGAGTGTTCCACGGAATTAGATTCACGTTTGTTAGCCTCCCCGTCCCCGTCCCCCCTCCCCGACCCTTCCACCCCCCCCCCTTAGTCACATCATCTCATCCGCCCCTCCCACACACACACATCCTTCCCTACGATTGTTCATTCCTTTGCTCCGGTTATCCCAAAAAAACACTTCGCGCTTTTTTTCCCCCCTACCCCGGATGGGTGAAAGAAATTAGTTTCACATTTGGAACCGGCCCGGCGTCGCTCTAAATATTAATACGTCAACGCGATGAGTCCGTGCCGGACAGCCGGACTGGATGATCTTTTGCTGGCCGGGGGAAGACCGCATGGGGAAAAAAAAAAACAAATGCGGGAATGATTTGACCGCCGCTATGGTAGAAATGACTCGCCGGGAGATGTGGCAATCACCAGCGACCCCCACCTTGCATCGCCTTCATCTAGCGACTATAGCACGTCAGACCCACCGAGTACTACCAGTCCACCCACGCCTGTGTAAGAACATTCAGCGTGTGATGGTGGGTGGGTGGGGGTGGGGGGTGGGGGGTAGATACTTGTCTCAATAATCTGTAAGTAGAACATTTTTTCTTTTTTTTTTGCTCACAGATCAAACGGGCCGCCGAGAACACTGAATTTAGATTGATCTCATATTGATTATCAGAATGTTATTTGTGCTGAAAGAGTCAGCATATAATAAAAGCAAAGATCTGGTCTTTGTTTAAGAAAATGTTGGAAGCATTGATGATTCAACATATTCACATAGTCTGACCAAGATATATAGGTCAGATGATTGTATTTCAAGTGATGGAGCTAAATCTGAATAATTTAAAAACATGAACTACTTGAAATCCGAAGAGAAATCTTGAAATAAATTTCTCGTGGAAATTTAATGTCATGTCCAGTCGTTTAAAATCCTGTCATGGTACAGATGGCTATGAAATTTTTATAAAATTAATACAGCATCATTGGATTTTGGACTATTGTTTGGATACTGTATTGGAATCGGATATTTGAAATGACGAACTTTTTAGGACTATCAGAATTAGAGTTTTTACACAAAATTCCGATTTTTCATCAGATTCTTTGGACTACAATCTAACCTAACTTCGAGCACCCCATAAAGTCTCTAAGTTCTAGATTTGAGAATCGAATTAGAATCGGTAGGTGGGTAAAAATTTTTTTTTTAGGATCTGTAACAACGTTAGCATCGTCCCAATACAACGTTCACTGTTTAAAATAACACGTATGAATTGATAAACTGTATGAATTGATAAACTGTATGAATTGATAAACTGTATGAATTGATAAACTGCATGAATTGATAAACTGCATGAATTAATAAACTGTATGAATTGATAAACTGTATGAATTGAGAAACTGTATGAATTGATAAACTGTATAATTGATAAACTGTATGAATTGATAAACTGCATGAATTGATAAACTGTATGAATTGATAAACTGTATGAATTGATAAACTGTATGAATTGAGAAACTGTATGAATTGATAAACTGTATGAATTGATAAACTGTATGAATTAATAAACTGTATGAATTGATAAACTGTATGAATTGATAAACTGTTTGAATTGATAAACTGTATGAATTGATAAACTGTATGAATGGATAAACTGTATGAATGGATAAACTGTGTGAATGGATAAATTGAATGTATTGATAATCTGTATGAATTGATAAACTGTATGAATTGATAAACTGTATGAATTGATAAACTGTATGAATTGATAATCTGTATGAATTGATAAACTGTATGAATTGAGAAACTGTATGAATTGAGAAACTGTATGAATTGATAAACTGTATGAATTGATAATCTGTATGAATTGATAAACTGTATGAATTGATAATCTGTATGAATTGATAAACTGTATGATTTGAGAAACTGTATGAATTGAGAAACTGTATGAATTGATTAACTGTATGAATTGATAAACTGTATGAATTGATAAACTGTATGATTTGAGAAACTGTATGAATTGAGAAACTGTATGAATTGAGAAACTGTATGAATTGATAAACTGTATGAATTGATAATCTGTATGAATTGAGAAACTGTATGAATTGATAAACTGCTTGCAACTGTTTCAGATGGTTTTTTTCTCTTTACATTTGTTTTACTCTAAATTATTGATTTTTTTTCTTCGGGTCATTTATTCAACTATCACACTGTATTTTTCTGAACAGAACTAAAGAAATGCTAGACAATCCCCAAACAAGTGATTTGTGTCCAAATATTTTTGTCTTGATGCACTAATTTGACAGTTGACAAAGCTAAAAGATTTCAACAGCGGCTCTGGACACCCCCAGCCTTCTGCCAGTAGCCGTTACCGATTAGCAGCTGATTTCTTCGCCGCTGCGCCCCGTGGGACCGCCATGATTGGACGCGATAAGCGTCGCTGATTGGCTAGTTCTGGACTTGCGCAGAAAGCAATTTGGTCCACATCACACTCAAGATAGGCCCAAGGGAGGGGACTATCCCTAAATTGATGGGGGGTGGAGGGGGAGGAGGGGAGTAAGATAAAAAGAAAAAAAAAGTGTTTTAAAAAAAATATACGGGGAAATAACTCAGCTGGAAGTTAAATAAGACAATGTCGGTAAATATGGGGGGAGGGGGGGGCAGAAGGACTTGTCCAGGACATACAAAATGGCTGATCAACTAATTCATGGGTAAACTGGACTTTTTTTTATTTATTTAGGGTTCAATGTAGTGCAATGTGCTGTATTGTCTGAAAATATTTTGAACTGTAACGTAATGTCAGATTGATCGAATTATATGATCCATCGGTGTATTCTGTTTAAAAACACAAAGTGGTATCAACAGATGGAGCGTAAATTGTCATGGGCTGAGATGGGAAAGTGGGACGGGTGGGGAAGTTTCACTCCTGTAGGGTCACAAACTACCACCACCACAACAACACACACTCATAAACACTCAAGTTTAGAACTCTGATATTACTGACAATTACAGATGTATACACTGCACTGATGTCTCAATACGATTCCAACTTTATCCTACATCATTGTTTCCCAAACTTTTCATTTTATGTACCCCATTCTTTTTTTTTCATTTATTAATTAGTACACCTTGTAAAAAAAAAATAATTGTATACCGTTACTAAGGTTCTGGTTTCCCTCCCCTCATTGTTTTCCCCATAGCCGTGTAAGTTTGTCCCATGTTCTCTGTCCAATGTTCTCTGTTCGATGTTCTCTGTCCGATGCCCCCAAAAAACTATTCGCGTAGTCCCAGGGGTACGCGTACCACACTTTGAGAAACACTGGCCTATACCTATGATGATCAATTATTGCCAATAGATCCAAATGTGGCCAATAGATCCAAATGTGGCCAATAGATCTAAATGTGGCCAATAGATCCAAATGAGGCTTATAGATCCAAACGTGGCCAATAGATCCAAATGTGGCCAATAGATCCAAATGTGACCAATAGATCCAAACGTGGCCAATAGATCCAAATGTGGCTAATAGATCCAAACGTGGCCAATAGATCCAAATGTGGCCAATAGATCCAAATGTGGCTAATAGATCCAAATGCTGCTCATGTGGTTTTGTTATGAATTCAACTGAGACACCAGAATCGTAAAAAAGACAATCATCTCAAAACAAGAAATAGAATAGTGTCAGAAATGTAGCATATCTCATTTTGACAACTATAATAGTGACAGTTAGAATAGTAACTAATTGAATTATTACCTCTATAAATTGACAAATAGAACAGTGACAGCTAGAATTATGGCAAATAGAACAGTGACAGATAGAATTGTGACAAATAGAACAGTGACAGATCAAATTGTGACAAATAGAACAGTGACAGATAGAATTGTGACAAAAAGAACAGTGACAGCCTGAATTGTGACAAATAGAACAGTGACAGCTGGAATTGTGACTAATAGAAGTGATAGCTAGAATTGTGACAAATAAAACAATGACAGCCTGAATTGCGACAAATAGAACAGTGACAGCCTGAATTGTGACAAATAAAACAGTGACAGCCTGAATTGCGACAAATAGAACAGTGACAGCTAGAATCGGGACAGATAAAATAGTGACAGCTAGAATTTGGGACAAATTAACCAGTGACAGCTAGAATTGCGACAAATAGAACAGTGACAGCTAGAATTGTGACTATAAAACAGTGACAGCCAGAATTGTGACAAATAAAACAGTGACAGCCAGCATTGTAACAAATAGAACAGTGACAGCTAGAATTGTGACAAACAGATTCACATAAAAAAAAGATGCCCCACATATCCTGTGTGTGATGTACAGTTTTATTTATTGTGCATGGCTGGAGACTGGCCTCTTTTCGTTGTCCGTCTGTCCATCTTCCATTTCACAGCTGAACTCGATGGACGGCCAACGTGCCGGCAAGAAGGCATTAGTTACAGGCAGTATGGACACTAATCATGAGTTGCCGGCCCCTTGGGACGGACGCTGGGACATGGTGGAGTCGGGAAGAGAAATGAGTTCGAGGCACACACACCTGTCTTTGTTATCTCCTTCGTCTCTCTGTCTGTGTCTATTGAATCTTTTAGCTGAGTGTCTTGAGAGATGAGCACTGGATGAGTTAGATAGATAGATAGATAGATAGATAGATAGATAGATAGATAGATAGATAGATAGATAGATAGATAGATAGATAGATAGATAGATAGATAGATAGATAGATAGATAGATAGATAGATAGATAGATAGATAGATAGATAGATAGATAGATAGATGGATGGATGGATGGATGGATGGATGGATGGATGGATGGATGGATGGATGGATGGATGGATGGATGGATGGATGGATGGATGGATGGATGGATGGATGGATGGATGGATGGATAGATAGATAGATAGATAGATAGATAGATAGATAGATAGATAGATAGATAGATAGATAGATAGATAGATAGATAGATAGATAGATAGATAGATAGATAGATAGTACTGTTGCAATATCTTTAATCCAAATAAATCCCCACTTCCCCTGTTAGAATTCAAAATAGTCAAAACATCTGTCTCCATTTTTAGAGCATTTTCGAAAAAAAAATGCTCTATTGTCCCCGTTTTGTCTGTCTGTCTGTCTGTCTGTCTGTCTGTCTGTCATCACCCTAGATCTCAACAACCATAAGTCCTAGACCCATGATGTATATATCATTTTGTAGGTCTTGGCCTGCCAAGAAATGACTTTTTTCCATTTCGCGATCTGACCTCTCAGGGCCGTAAAAGGGGCCTTATAAAGTACCGTTTTTACTATATAAGCTATATTAATAATGGACCGCCCTATATCTCAGCAACCATAAGTCCTAGACCCATGATGTATATATCATTTTGTAGGTCTTTGGCCTGCCAAGAAATGACTTTTTTCCATTTCGCGATCTGACCTCTCAGGGCCGTAAAAGGGGCCTTATAAAGTACCGTTTTTTTACTATATAAGCTATATTAATAATGGACCGCCCTATATCTCAGCAACCATAAGTCCTAGACCCATGATGTATATATCATTGTGTAGGTCTTGGCCTTCCAAGTGTACATCAAAAGTCCATTTCGCGATTTGACCTCTCAGGGCCAAAATAAAAGAATTTTTTATGTACCGTTTTGCTTATATTTTAAATATAAATAATAAAAGCTAATCAAAAAGGCGTAATCATTATTTATTTTTGTAACAGTTATTCAACATGACTTACTTGTCCTTTTAATATCTTTTTTCAGATATATGCAATATGCATTACACAATTGAATTTATAAACATTTCCAAAATTTACAAATATTTACAACATGAAAATGCGCTAACACGTCCTGTGTCCAGAATGGAACAGGCTTAATTGCTTGTTTTTTTAATTTATTGGTTTTTTTAAGGATTAATCCTTTCCCTTGTACCCACAAATTATTTTTTTTTTCAAATTAAGATTGACTATTCTACCATAAATAAATCATTTATCAGCTAAATCCAAATCGTACTAAATCCGCAGGCAGTTTTTTTTTAACCGGAAGTCTCGATTTATATATAAATATATTGTTAAGAAAATAATGGCCGTTTAAAAGAAAAAAATGTAGAATATTTGAATGACATATACTCTAAGTTATTATATGCATATATATTCTTTTTTTTTTCAAAAGGACGAGAAGCTAAAAATTCTAATTCTAAAAGAAATTAGAAACATTCATGACATTTTGTGTGACTTGAACGTTAGGAAAAGTACTAAAAATAAAAAAGTCGGATTCTAGTCATTTTTTTATCCAAGGATTCCAAATTGTTCGAATTTTGAGGCGTTCACATTTTGAGGTACCACTTTACACAAAACATTATTTGTATTCAATTTAATTTTTTTTTATTTGTTGATGTTACTTTTAAACCGCTTCTAAAAAATATTTAATCCTCAGGTTTTGTCCAGATTTTTTTCTTCTTGATTCTGTAACCGGTTGAAACCAGTTTATCTTTCAAGGCAGACACACAGAGTCTGTTTTAACTAAAGCCTCTAAACAACCTCATCAAATGACTCCATTGATTGGTCGCATTGTCCCCCGTCAGTCCACCGACTGGCTTCTG
The DNA here is from genome assembly GCA_021962125.1 of Bulinus truncatus. Taxonomy (NCBI): domain Eukaryota; kingdom Metazoa; phylum Mollusca; class Gastropoda; family Planorbidae; genus Bulinus; species Bulinus truncatus. The sequence goes on along the minus strand of JAGDYQ010000067.1, from coordinate 2,504,010 downwards.
TCTCACTGTACCCATAGTTTAAGTTGAAGGGTAGGGGTGGGTGTCTGTGTGAGATTCGATTGTGCTTTTTATAGAGTAAATGTTTGTGTTTAAAAACGTGTTCTTTTTAATATCCTGAGTGTTTTGAATACATTATTTAAAGTTTGTATAGTTACAGGATACTCATTTTATAATATATATAACACGATGTTTGTCGGGGGGGGGGGGGTGTATGAGCTCTTATTGAACAATGTCGCTGCCATAAAGATGAAGTAAAGGAATCAATGCATTCATTATTGTCAAATATCACTTTTTCAGCGAAACGAATTTGAGTTTTTATTAAACTTTTTTATTTTAGCATCAGTTAATGAAACTTAATGCACTTTCAACCAAATGATTTTTAGAGCATTTTCGAAAAAAAATGCTCTATTGTCCCCGTTTTGTCTGTCTGTCTGTCTGTCTGTCATCACCCTAGATCTCAATAACCATAAGTCATAGACCCATGATGTATATATCATTTTGTAGGTCTTGGCCTGCCAAGAAATAGCTTTTTTCCATTTCGCGATCTGACCTCTCAGGGCCGTAAAAGGGGCCTTAGTACCGTTTTTTACTATATAAGCTATATTAATAAAGGAACGCTATATCTCAGCAACCATAAGTCCTAGACCCATGATGTATATATCATTTTGTAGGTCTTGGCCTACCAAGAAATGACTTTTTTTCCATTTCGCGATCTGACCTCTCAGGGCCGTAAAAGGGGCCTTATAAAGTGCTGTTTTTTACTATATAAGCTATATTAATAATGGACCGCCCTATATCTCAGCAACCATAAGTCCTAGACCCATGATGTATATATCATTGTGTAGGTCTTGGCCTGCCAAGTGTACATCAAAAGTCCATTTCGCGATTTGACCTCTCAAGGCCAAAATATAAGAGATTGTTATGTAAGGCTAGTAGACAGATATTGTATAGATTGGTAGACAGTAGGTAGGTGGGTGGGTCGGTATGTATGTAGTATGTGTATATATGTATATGAGATTGAGTCTACATATATATTTAAGTATGCATGTATAAATGTGCGTAGTTAGGTGTGTAGGTAGGTATAATGTATGTATGTGTGTATACACGCATGAATGTGTGTGTGTATAAATATGTTACGTTAACTTTGTACAGACATCCTGACAAAGGGTCCAGTTGAGAGGTATGCAGAGCGACCTAATCAGTTATATGAAATATGCTTAGCTGATTTTGTTGCCAACTGGACTGTCAAAGGAAACGGTGCAGTAGATCTTTTGCAAGAAGAAGAGGAAGCAGAAGTTGTTCAAGACCAAGAAGAAAATGTAGATCAAAGAAGAACAAGAAAGCTAAAACTTTCAGATATATGCATTACACAATTGAATTTATAAACATTTACAAAATTTACAAAAATATTTACTGAAAGATAGCATACGTACTGATACATAATACGACAATGCTCTAACACGTCCTGTGTCCAGAATGGAATAGGCTTAATTGCTTGTGTTTAATAATTTGTGTCATGACTTTAGGACTCCCCTCTCCCCTTCCCACCCACACTTCTAATGTTTATGCTCAGAGCCGCCTTTAGAATTGAAAAGGCCCTAAGCTATTTGAGATAAAGGACCCTTTATAAATCCAGATATTATATGTCAGTGCTAAATATTTAAGTGTATAATAACAATTGCTCACTCGGACAAAATTTTGGGAGCCCACCCCCCCCCCCAAAAAGTGGGGGCCCAAATCTATAGCGTGTATATAGCTTATATGTAAATCGTGCACTGTTTACGCTATGCTTACGTCGAGACTTTGGCAGCCGGATCACGTGACCTAGTAAAAGCTACTGATATGGGAGAAAATTATTATCAAACCGAAAAAAATAACTTTATTTAACCAGGACAGTCAAATATTCCCGTGCATGAAAATGGACTATGTTAATGAAACAATCGGAATTTCTCCTGAAATGTAAAATTGTTTCTTTTTTTTTTCGTTTTGTTGTGTTTTTTTTTTTTTTTTGAAATTCTGAAATTTTAAATACTCAAAACGATTTATTTAAATAAAAAATCAAAACTAACACAAAGTAACAGTTGGTAAAAAAAAAATAATAAGCAACAACAGAGACAACATAATGATTTACTCGACACTAATCAAAATAGTGATAATGAATATTCTAAAGGTCAAATCGAAAAATTAAAGATTCATGAATGTTCTGTTTAACAATATAGAATTAAAAAAACATTGGGGGAAAAAAACTATAATTTTTGAAAGACTTATTTTTAAATGAACTAAAAAGTAAAAAAAAAAAAATTTCCTTTGCCTGAGGTCATACAAATATTTATAGACATTATATTGACTAAATAAAAGTGTGAGTGGCAATATGAATTGATTAATATATGAAATGGAGAGAGTTTGAAAAACATACAAAGTCTATAATATTGTAATTTTAAAATTTTGTCATTTCGTTAATACAAGGGTTACTATTAATAAGCGCTCTTACTTAAGGTGGGGGTGGGGGGGAGGAGGATCCCTATATAACAGTGGCTCTCAGAGTGTGGGTTGCGAGTTAGTAGATCACTGGATCTCTAGATAGTAACTATAAACTCTATTGCTGTGTATATTACTAATATAAAAATGTGTAAATCTGTAGCAGATCTCTAGATAGTAACTATAAACTCTATTGCTGTGTATATTACTAATATAAAAATGTGTAAATCTGTAGCAGATCTCTAGACAGTAACTATAAACTCTTTTACTATGTATTGTATGTATATTACAAATATAAAAATGTGTAAATCTGTACAATAAAGGGCCAAATCAACCTGTACATTTTATGACTCTTTTATTAGCTTTCTTTTATCGTAGTTCCACCTATGCAGTTTTGGTCGCGAAATCAAAACATTTTGTTTTATGGTGGATCTTGAAAATAAACACTGTTGTCATAGTGTGGGTAAAACAGCGTGAAAGTTTGAGAGCAATAAACTATATGATTTGTTTCGTCTTTGATGAAAAGGGAAAGGCTTTTTCTTTTTTTTTTTCTCATTTTAATATTTTGTTGTAAAACTTCCATCACTGAATTAAAATGTAGGGGGTGTGATATTGTAAGTATAAATTGGACCTTGGGAAGGAAGGGGGGGGGTGTCAAATTCTTAAGCGTACCATTTCATGCACAAAACTGAATCCGTCAACTGTCAAAACTTATACGTGGGCGTTCACATAGAATATGCAACTAACCAGTCTGGTCTAGTCTAGTCTAGTCTAGTCTAGTCTAGTCTAGTCTAGTCAGCAAATCTTGATATGACGAATGAGATAACTCTAGACAATCTTTTGTCAAGTTTACCGATTATCACGCTTTAGATAATTGAATTCAAAAAGATAATTAAAAATAAATAACAACACATAGATCAACAGTTGTTAACGTGGATTTATCGTTAACTAATTTACTTTTTTTTTAAAACATATTTTTTTTTATAACTGAAACAAAGAAAACAAAAAAAAAATGTCTCTTTGTGCAGATAAAATGAAATTTTATTAAAACTGATTCATACGGTAAATAGAGGTGTGAGATATAGCATATCAGGGGAAATATAATCCACAGTGTTGGATTGAATCTGTGTGTCGTATCTGAATACATAATGACCATGCGTATTGTTTTAGGAGAGTAGACATATTTGTAGGTTTGTATAAACAATCGATGGAAATGTTCATTAATAGTTGACGATGAACATTGGCGAATGAACGGTCGAAGAAATTATAGATAGATAGATAGATAGATAGATAGATAGATAGATAGATAGATAGATAGATAGATAGATAGATAGATAGATAGATAGATAGATAGATAGATAGATAGATAGATAGATAGATAGATAGATAGATAGATAGATAGATGGATGGATGGATGGATGGATGGATGGATGGATGGATGGATGGATGGATGGATGGATGGATGGATGGATGGATGGATGGATGGATGGATGGATGGATGGATGGATGGATGGATGGATGGATGGATGGATGGATGGATGGATAGATAGATAGATAGATAGATAGATAGATAGATAGATAGATAGATAGATAGATAGATAGATAGATAGATAGATAGATAGATAGATAGATAGATAGATAGATAGATAGATAGATAGATAGATAGATAGATAGATAGATAGATAGATAGATAGATAGATAGATAGATAGATAGATAGATAGATAGATAGATAGATAGATAATTATGGTACACACACAATGACGACATAAATAAGCCTGAAAAAATTTCTATTCAAGTGATTCATTATCTAGGTCAGTGAAGAACCCATCGGTTGATTTAAAGCTCGCTGTCCCTTTAACCCCTTCCATGCCATCTGCTTTTGTGTGCTCAACTTTGTGTGAGTCGATGAGGATTCAAAAAAAAAATAAAAACTTGGCCTCGCTGTCCCAAGTATTAAGATGTTGAATTCATAGCTGATAATTTACGACAATGGCCAAATCTGGCATCACGCGATTGGTCTCAGCGCCCTCTGGATAGTCCCTGGAAAATTTGTCCCCTTAATGAAATTCCAATTGACTCCATTAAGGGAAAAACAGGTTCTCGATTGCTTGGGCCTTCCCCTTTTCCCTCTCTCTCTCTCTCTCTCTCTCTCTCTCTCTCTCTCTCTCTCTCTCTCTCTCTCTCTCTCTCTCTCTCTCTCTCTCTTTCCCTCTCTCTCACTCTGCTTCCATCTTTGTTGATGTGTGCCTGTGTCTCCATGTGTTTGGCCGCGTGCGTCTTTTCGTTTTCATATAAAACCTGAGTTAAAAAAAAAAGGAGAAAAAAAAAATCACTTCAGGACGCTGCAAAGCATATTTTCGTTTGACGCTAGCGTATGTGAGCATGGCTGGCCAGACTCAATCAGCAGACGATAGTAGGACCCGGGCTGGCCCCTGTGAATCTTGTCTGGTGGAGTTCAAAATTACTGGGAGAGTGCCCGGACTTGATGACGTTAAGGGCTCAACAAGCGAAGAGGTTTATTGCCTCATATCCTCCATCATCCCCGTCTTTCTTATCTCGAAGTTACAACACACACACACACGCGCTCACACACTCACACTCAAACACACTCTCACACACACATTCTCACTCACACACACACTGCTCTCTCTCTCTCAACTCTTACTCCGACCCCTCCCACACAAGACTATCCTGCCGAATCCCCCCCCCCAAACCGGCACACACCATACCAAGCCGGTCTACCAAGCCAGATGCTATAACTAACTCATACTTTGAGTCTATTACTGCAACAGAGTACAACAAATCATCTAGAAATCTTCTTTGGTTTATGTACATATAAAGGGGGTGGGCTATATCTTGCCTTCCAAACTTAGTCTTCCACCACGCCACCGTCTCTCCCCCTCCCCCCTCCATTTCCAACCAAAATCAATGGCCTCTCATACAGCCAGTGATCTCCGCGTGATTAGGACCAGAGTCTCCTAACTGAATTGTACTAATAGTCTTTAAAATAAGAGAATTTAATATGTCACTGGCTCCGAATAGTCGTGCCAATAGCTCCCGCATGATTACCACCGAGTAGTCCATCAACAATACAATCTGTAATCCATATCAGAACCTATTTTTACATTGCGGCCTGTTACTACATAACTAAATCTAACATTAAAACTCTTACAAGTTCAAATTGTTCCTATGGTAAAGTTAATAATAGGTCATTTCCACATTCCTTCTGGATAAAAACAAAGTAGCATACAATACAAATTTGCTTACATTTTGAAGAAATAGGTTATCTCTGTCATTTATTTCATGTTTTTTAAACTTACAGTAAAATGAAAGTTTCTATTACATAACAGTAGCATGTGACTTTGCTGTCCGTATCTACCAACTTTAGATTTAATGTCCATTGTGGTGGTCTTCTTGCACAAAGAGTTTTGCCTTTCAATGCAAACCAAGAAAATCAAGACGTATATACCACACAATACAATTTATCTTGAACTGATTTTTTTTCCCGAAATCCACCATATTTGTGTTGTTGTACTATTGTGTATCTGTACTAAGGTGCAACACTATTATAAATGAAAATAACAAAAATGGCGGCAAATTTTTTTTTACTAATTATTAAAGGATTTTTTCAATAGTTCTGAGCAGTGTGTGACGTAGATTTATCCTTTAACATATGTCAATCATTATATATAAAAGCGATTTGGGATGTGCGTTAAATCGAAAGTAAAGAATTAATACAACAGTATCCCAGTTTAAAATGCAATCATGAAAAAATCGGATCTGCCCGAAACCAAAAACGCAGTGGATACGGATACAGCCAACGCGCATGCGCTATAGCGCTTAGACGGACTATTTTTCATGCGCGATTGCTGGATTTCGTGGTCCAGCTATAGATATTGCTCCTATCCCTAACCCTAACCCTATCCCTATCCCTAACCCTAACCCTATCCCTAACCCTAATGCGCACACAAAAAAAATAGTCCGTCTAAGCGCTAGAGCTCATGCGCGTTGGCTGTATCCGTAGCCACTTCGAACCAAAAAATAACCTAGCCTAGCGATCAAGCCTAAGGGGATATAACTCTATGCACAGTTTTTGCAGGGTACAGCTAGTAGTTGTTTATAAAAGAGAATAGAAGAATGTAAACATTGTAAACTATATAGTTCATTAGAAAAATAAATAAATGACAGGGCATATATCTGAATGTAAAACACGCATGCGCAATATAATAAAAAAAAAACTATGTAGTGCTCATGTTGTCATGGAAACCTAAAATAGGCCGTACGGAGACTGGAGGAAAGTGTTGAATGAAGAAGAGAAATTTGAATCAAAATAATCAAGGAAAAATGTATTTCATTTAGAAATTATACGCACTATCTCTTTCAATTTCTAAATTAGTTATGCATGTCAATTTATTAATTAGATACATATTTTAATTTCTAAATTAAATTAAATATTTCAATTTCTAAATTAGCTATAGGCCTACATTTCAATTTCTAAATTAGCTATAGGCCTACATTGCATTTGATAAATTAGCTATTAGCCTACATTGCAATTTACAAATGAGTTATATATTTCAATTTCTAAATTAGTTATACATATCCATTTTTTAATTAGCTAAAGGCCTACATTGCTATTATAAATGAGTTATATATTTCCATTTCTAAATTAACTATAAATTTCAATATCAAAATTAGCTATAGGCCTACATTGCAATTTATAAATTAGTTATAGGCCTACATTGCAATTTATAAATTAGCTATAGGCCTACATTGCAATTTATAAATTAGCTATAGGCCTACATTTAAATTTCTAAATTAGTTATATATTTCAATTTCTAAATTAGTTATACATTTCAATTTCTAAATTAGTTATACATTTCAATTTTTAAATTAGTTATACATTTCAATTTCTAAATTAGTTATACATTTCAATTTCTAAATAAGTTATACATTTCAATTTCTAAATTAGTTATACATTTCAATTTCTAATATAGTTATATATTTCAATTTCTAAATTAGTTATACATTTCAATTTCTAAATTAGTTATATATTTCAATTTCTAAATTAGTTATTTTTTTTATTTTATGTATAAAGTTTTTTTTGTTTACATTTCAGACTGTAAATTTAACTGGACAATATGGGCGTGGTCACAGTCAGTGATATTGACTATGGGCAAATTTTCGGTCCATTTCCGACTCACGTCACGGCGACTGACCCAGCCTACGTCATAGGCATGTTGACCAGCGACAGACAGCCAGATGGTGTGGTGCTGAGAGTAAGTATCTGTGAGATATCTATGTGAGTCTGTGTGTTCAAACAAACACAACGTATTTAAAGTGTAAAGAAAGAAGTTAGGGGATATAAGTTGTGTGTTTGGTGCAGATTTTACTTGTTGCAGCTATTGGTAAAAAATGTGTATCATTAAGTCTATCTCAATACAGACAGACGGACAGATTAGATAGATAGATAGATAGATAGATAGATAGATAGATAGATAGATAGATAGATAGATAGATAGATAGATAGATAGATAGATAGATAGATAGATAGATAGATAGATAGATAGATAGATAGATAGATGGATGGATGGATGGATGGATGGATGGATGGATGGATGGATGGATGGATGGATGGATGGATGGATGGATGGATGGATGGATGGATGGATGGATGGATGGATGGATGGATAGATAGATAGATAGATAGATAGATAGATAGATAGATAGATAGATAGATAGATAGATAGATAGATAGATAGATAGATAGATAGATAGATAGATAGATAGATAGATAGATAGATAGATAGATAGATAGATAGATAGATAGATAGATAGATAGATAGATAGATAGATAGATGGGTGGATGGATGGATTAATCCCATTGAATTTATAAACAGACTTCTAATAGTTCATATGGTATATAAAGGATTGAAATGTACATCAAATTTATATTTAGGTATTAAACCTAGCTATTCCTTTACATTTATGTCTATTGGGTTTTTTTTTTTGTTTTTTTGTTATCAGTCATCATTGCTATTGTTTTGTCTTAACAAGTTAATCAAATTGACCATTGTAATATTAGAGATGCTATTACAAACGAAACAAATTTTGAGTTTCCCTGGTGTTAAATTACTTTACCTGCTATGAGTAATATCAACCGTGTAAAGGAGAGGTTCAATTCCGATCCCCTATCTTGAGTTCATAGATCGTAAGGAAATGTTCGAATCCGTGGCATTTTCGATACCCTTCACTGGTTTAATAACTCAGGTTACCAAAACTTCGGGCAATTAACTTCTGTCCCCATGTGTTAAACGAATTGTTTTCATTTCTTCTATCCGGTAGGTGGACACGGAAGAGCGGCGTGGCGGTGTACGTAAACTTGACTGGCTGCCGTACGTGTCGCCGGCACGTGATGAAGAGGAACAAAACATGGAGGCCTACCCCAAAGAAGGGGGCGTGTACTACCGGACGTTGCGGATCGTGAAGGCTGGGGAGGAGCTGCTGGTGTGGTACAGTAAAGATTTTACTCAAATTCTGGGGGTTCCGGAACTGCAGAGTAACTCCAAGCGAGGTAAGTAAAACAATCAGCCTTTAATCCATGTCCTCAATATATATCTTCACACGTATCACATTATCAGTTTATCCAGTATGTCTCCTTCTCCAATTTATCTTTATATCCGCTATCTCAGGGCATATGCCAGCTTTTCGTAGACCCCCCCCTCCTTTCCCATCCCTGACCGTCTTCACCAGAGCCACTACCGAATCTAGCTATTTTGGTGCCCTGACCTCTTTTGACGCAATGTGCAACCGCACAACCCACAATACCATTCCCACATTACTTGCTAGGGCCTCTCTAATCACATGCATACCACAACCAATTACTGGGTCATTTTAAAGCAAAATTTTGCTCTCGAGGGGGTTCCTAAGGAAAAGGGGCCAACGACAATTGTTTAGATTTACACCCCTGTCTCCATGTGATTTTTCTTTCTCATCCCATTTCATCTCTTTCTCCTTCTTCCCCCCCCCCCCTCCCTCTTCGTTCTCTCTTTATATTTTCATCACTTCTCATGCAACGCAGTAGAATGTCCAAGTACATATACCATCTAACTGACTCGGTAAAATACTGTAACGGAAGTACTCACCATTTTTTTTTGCACATTTCAGACGACGAGCAATACATCTGCTCACACTGTGGCGAGATGTTCGACTTCCCTTACCCTCTGAGGGCCCACCTCAAGTTCAAGTGCACGTTCACTGCGGAGGACCGGCTTTACGCCCACGTGTCGCCTCACCTCGCGGCCAAGCTCAACGGAAGCCTTCTACGTTCCTTTGGCACCTCAGGGGCAGACATTGAGGGATACGCCGAAGACAAAAAGCATCCGACGCTGAACTTCATGACGAACAACAACTCCATGTTTTCCATCTCCAGCAAACGACACCTGGACGAACCAGTGTCTGACACGCCCCCGCCAAAAAAATTCTTGACGGCGCCGATGACCGCAAAGGTGAAAAAAGACTCCACAATCAGTCATTCCATAGAAGAGCTGTCGAAAAGTCACGTGAGCAAACCTAGAGACGACCCTGACATTAATCGAGGCGACACCCAATCCGAAGGCGTCAGTGCTTTCAGAAAGGTGTCCTCCGACCACCCCATGTCACCTCTTCCAATCATAACCAGCTTCCCGGCCATGACCAAAAATATGTCTCCGCCGATGAAGACCCCGTCGCCTTCATCATCAACGACCTCGGATCCTCTATCGTCGCCTGTTTTGACGGGCTGCCACGCCCTGCCTGTACCCAAAACGCACTCACCGGTCTCCGCCTTGCACAGTCCCTCTGCGGGCCCCCTGCGAAGCGAACTGTGCACCTCAGCCATGCCACCCCCTGTGAGACCCCCAGTCAAGACTCTGACGTCGCAGATTTCCCCCATCAGCCCCACAGACAATTCAAGATCTCCCATCATGGGGCTGTACATGCCGAGGATCCCCTTGATCCCGACCCCATCGGCTTTGGGGATCCCTGGGGGAAGTCTGCTGGGTCCAAGTTCGAGCAGGGCGCTGTCCATGCCCCACTCGGCGTTCCCCGACCAGATCCCCCCAGGTTTACTGGAAATGTGTCGCGCCACAATCCCGGCCGTGGGTCCGCTCACGGAGTCCTTTGCGGCGAACATACGAAACAGTGAAAACCTGGCCAAGCAGGCTTTGTTCGCCGATCGCCACATTTCCACCCTGGGCTTTCTGAAAAGTACCAACCCGATGGTGGAAAAGCTGCTGCAGAGCACCAACCCTACACTGCTGTCTTCTCCCATCAACGCCTTGAACCTGTCGCAGAACTGGTGCGCAAAGTGCAACGCTACTTTTAGAATGACCTCCGACCTTGTGTACCACATGAGGTAAGTGACGCAATTCTAATTTTGTAAAGATATTTTAACGTATGAACATTAGATTAGAATATTATCCAAGGGCAGAGAAGATCCACAAAGGGGAAAATTACTTCTTTTTATAATTTTTAGTTTTGAAAAAATTAAACTTGCTACAACAAATATGGTGGCTTTCGAAAAAAAAGGGGGGATTAATGCAAGGGATGGGCATTCTGTGTGATTTATATTCTGTGACTGCAATCAATCCAGTAAATTCTCAAGTAAAAGAGCCCCCATGCTAAACGATCATATATTATAATTTAGTTTTAGTCTCGTGGGGGGCCCAGCAGTGCCGAACCTAGGGATTTGGGGGCACATGGGGGGCTTGGCATTTTTGGGGCCCCTGCATTTTGACATTCGACACCATGACATGAGATAATGTACTTAATCTTTACATAATGAAATGATCATAACCAAATTATCCTATCAAAAACTTTTTTTGTTGACACCAATGGGCGCGTCACTCTAATGTGCCATTCCATGAATCCCAAATGTTGTTGTGGCTTATTTGAACCCATATTTTCACAATGAATTTATTTGTAATATATTATTTGGATATTGCTTTGATTATAATTATTCATTCTCTTATTACTTTAATTGAAAGCATCGCATTTTTCGCCAAATAACGAAATGAAATGAAATGAAAAAAATGTTGGAGGCCCCCCTCAAGCTGGGGCCTCGGGGGCCCATTAAGCTATCAAGACGTCGATGACTGCTGTATCTGGGCAGCCCAATGTCGCGCATACTCAGCATGCTGCGTTGCTCCGGCCTTGATTTATGAGGCTAATGCTTGTCACAAAATATAAAAATATGGGTCTTTATCTTTGATTTTTATCTTACGGACACTATAGGTGAAAATAAATATGAGTAAAGTTGTAGAATAGAGACGCAATTAATTGACGAAACTAATTATAGACGTAGTTAATTGACGAAACTATTTCTGTTTTCTGTGCAGGTCACACCACAAGCGTGAGTTCGATCCAATGAAACGTCGGCGAGAAGAGAAACTCAAGTGCAACATCTGCAACGAGGCGTTCAGAGAGAGACACCATTTGACCAGACACATGTCATCGCACGCATGACAGTAGGACCGTCATCCGACACACCAGGACCGTCATCCGACACACCAGCCTTTTTTTTTTTTTTTGCTTTTTATCATCATGTTTTTATTGGTTTACAACAATCTCTCGCTAATGCTGATTGGTTCATTCGAGACAAACACAGCATGGCTCGCTGAAGTCATTTACTGCATATTCTAAAACATGTATTAGAAAGGAAAAAAAAGTAAAGTTCCTTTAGCCCAGACAGGCCATTGTGGCAGATGTTGAAGTGTAGAATTCATCTGTTTCTATAACCTCGTCATATAAAGGGATTGTGTGGTTAGCACAACGCCCTGTCGCCTTTTCTTCCCCAACTTTAAGTCAGGTACACATTTAAAGCTGGATGGTCTAGTGGGAAGACTTTGAAACACATTTCACCTGGGGAAAATTCCCAAGGGTCTCACCGTGGATCGAACACAGGACTCACAGGTCGAGAGTCAGGTATCTACACCACTCGGGTTTCCGTCCCACAATCAACATTAGAGCTTGACTGAAAACGTCGTTAGTACCGGACACGTTTCACTGGGAATTATTTCAAGAATTTATTTTATTTGTTACACATATTGTGCTGTGAGCCTGGAGTCGTTCTCATAGACAGCCAAGTGACCCATTAAATATGATGCTTCCAGGGCCCCGGAAACACTACTTTTGCTTGCGGCCCCTATATATCTCTTTAAGTCACTGCCTAGGGCCACCAAAGCCCTTAAAAAACCGGCTCTGTTGATGACTTTCTTTAAACAAGAAGTAAACAGATAACATTCTGATTTGGGGAGGGGGGAGCGGCAGTTTCTTATCCCGCTATTTCTTATAGAAGTAAAACAAGCGTCTATTGGACTGACAGGACTAGTGCCACCCCTGATATATTTATCTCATGATCTATTCGCTATGCCAAAACAAAAAAAATAAGGGTAAAATTCTATTTTTTTGCTTTAGCATGCTCACCGTGGATGTGGATGCCATTGTCTTCGTGAGACGTTAGCAGCACTGCAAAGATTATACCCTATACCCTCTGGGACATTCAATCTCATCGCCACAAAGTAAAGACACTAGGAAATTAGCTATGCCGGTGTAAAGTTGGTACTTTGTGAATCTTTCTATAGATGGAGACTAGAGCATGCACCCGCTGTTAACACCCGCCTCTGCGCTTACCATTCTGTGGTTTAATAAGGACGAAATCAGTTCTGGGGCAAGCCATGATCACTGCTGGACAAACAAATATATCAAGCTGGAAATGTTAATTCTTTTTTTTAAAAAAAGCTGTTTCATTGTTTGCTAAAGAAAAATAAGTCGCAGGTGACTGAAATTCCTTATCACAGGACTTAGAAACTAAGCGACCATTTCGCTCCCCCCTTCCTGTACAACAAAGTACCAGTTGCTAAAACTGAAGAAACTTCGTCTTAGTCACGATAATTCTAAAAGTAACAGACACAGAACACTATTTGTCTTGGTGTGTGATAAACGCACTCGCAGTAACGTAGAAAAGGAAATGCATTTTGAATTGTGCGACCGCACAGTGCGGCGAACTAGGAAGAGCGCTGTAAAATGTATTAGCCAAAAAAAAAAACTCGCACAGTGCGGTGAACTAGGAAGAGCGCTGTAAAATGTAGGCTAAAAGCCAAAAAAAAAACTCGCACAGTGCGGTGAACTAGGAAGAGCGCTGTAAAATGTAGGCTAATAGCCAAAAAAAAAACTCGCACAGTGCGGTGAACTAGGAAGAGCGCTGTAAAATGTAGGCTAATAGCCAAAAAAATGTAACTCGCACAGGGCGCCACAATAGCTGGCTACGGCTCTACATACGTGAACGTCATTAATAATATAAATGACATGATTTCATCTTTACATAATGAAATGATCATAACCAAATTATCCTATCAAAAACTTTTTTTGTTGACACCAATGGGCGCGTCACTCTAATGTGCCATTCCATGAATCCCAAATGTTGTTGTGGCTTATTTGAACCCATATTTTCACAATGAATTTATTTGTAATATATTATTTGGATATTGCTTTGATTATAATTATTCATTCTCTTATTACTTTAATTGAAAGCATCGCATTTTTCGCCAAATAACGAATGATGTGTTAAATTAATAAATCGTTATTTCTTTATGTGTGTATACAGTATTAGATGTTCTATGATCCTAGTCATTTACCTGAAGAAGTTGACACATTACAACGTAGAGAAATTATTTATATATCTGATTAATAAACAAATGTCTTCATATTGCAGCAAAGAGTTCTATTATTATTAATTTGTTTTGTTGACTATACTGCAGGTCTACTACCAGCTTATCTTGGGCCCATAATAATTAACTAATGTAGCTCCTTTGTTCAAACACCCATAAATTGTTTAGTCATTTTAAGGCAGATTATTGTATCCGATGGGGTTTCCTTCAATTGCATGAGTTCTACCTGTATTGTGGTGGCCAAGTTGGCCCATACTGTGTAGGGTTCTACCTGTATTGTGGTGGCAATGTAGGCCCATACTGTGTAGGGTTCTACCTGTATTGTGGCGGCCATGTTGGCCCATACTGTGTAGGGTTCTACCTGTATTGTGGCAGCCATGTTGGCCCATAATGTGTACCACGGTAACAAATAAACAAATACCGCATAGTTCTTATATTTTCAGGTCCCTGTCACAGTGTAAGGATGAGATGTCAATCTCTTAGATCCTATAAACAAACCACTTTTAGGGATGTCTTTTTTTTTGGTGCCCTTCTTGACCCCTAACCATGGGCGTATTCATGGGGGGGGGGGGGGCATTTGCCCCCCCCTACATTTTGAAAAAATGTCATAAAGTTATTTGCCCCCCCCTGGAAAAATTCCTAGCGACGCCCATGCCTCTAACATAGCTTAGTGCAGTAGCCATGCTTTCCTTAACTATATTGAAGAACCCAATTATAGCTGGGTGGCCTTGGGAAACATATCAGGATTTCAAAAATTCTGTCTCTGTGGGACATGAACCCAAGAATTTAGCCGAGTGTTATGTTTCTAAAATATCTTTTGGTCACTTAAGACTCATTTCCATTTTTATCTTCCAAATATCTATAAAAAATGTATTGTAAATTAATATACATGAATAATAACAAATATAGCTAACAAACAAAATGTGTAGTTAATTAAAACAATATCTACAGCAAAGCTTAAACAGGCTTGTGTGACGACCATATAGGCCTTTTTGATAGATTTGTTGATCTATTGTAGGGACGGGCACACATCTTAGAACAAAGAAAGGTGAATCAAGCACAGCAGGTTTATTTTGTTATGTCTGGACAAATTCATGTTTGTTGAATAGACAAACTAAATGACAAGAAAAAAAAATTCTTGAAAAAAAAAAAACAGCTTTTTTTGTCTTTGAGAGAGTTGTTTGCACAACTTTCAACTTTACCATTCAAGCCGAAAATCATGACATATCAAAACTATTGTCAAAGTTGTTATTTAAATGCTTTGAATGGGTCAAATAATATCCACGACAAAAAATTTAAAACAATAACAAAAATAAAAAAAAGTATGGTAATACACATTTTAAAACCTGAAAAAAATGTGTCACTGTCTGGAATTTACCTATTTACATCCATCATTACAAAACGTAGGGTTACAAATAAAAATCATTAATTTAACATACAATGAACATACTTAGCATGTACATATCTAAACATACATATATATTTTTTTATGCATATAAATAAACAATAATAACATCTGCAATTTTTTTAATTTAAAATAGCTAAATTGATCTTGCCAATTTCTTAGATAATGAATCTCTGTAGAATTGGAAAACCTTTCCAGCAGCTAGCCTGGTCAAGTCCAAACATTTCCTATACTCCTGCTGGCTAAACCTGCCAGATGAGATGACAGACACAACTTTTAAGTCTACACTGTCAAACACAAATGTCAGAAATGCACGCCCTTCGAGCTCCGTTTTTTTGTCTGGGTCTAACTTTACCAGCCCATCCTCCATGACAGAAACAGCAACAGCAGCCACCATGAAGTGCATACTGACAGCAGCGTCTAGTAGAGCCAAACACGCAGCATTGATGCAGCAGGCAAGATTAGAGCCCAAGTCTTCTGTCTCTTGTATTATTATGGAAATGGATGAACGAGGGTGAAGACTTGTTACTATAGCTGCCTCAAATGTGGATTTGATTATGCTTTCCCGCTTTCTGTCTAAAGGTCTTGGCAGGCCAACTTTGGGCTTATACACAAGCTCAATGGTAGCCCTGTCATAAAGTTCTTGATTAATTCTCACCTCAGCAGGTCCATAGGTCACTGCGAGTACAGTTGTGTCTCCCTGAGATAAGCTAACTGATCCATCTTGGCGCGTCAAACATCCCAGTTCTGAGGTCAGACATCTCAAAGTCTGGCATGATTCAATGTTTTCTTCAGCTTCTAAGTCTGAAAAAAAAAAGTTTTATTTATTTCTTTGTAGAAAAACCTGAAGTATGATTACTTAGTGTACTCTATGGTATCCAACCAATGCATTTCGAGCTTAAGCATAATTAAGTAAATTTCTTTAAATGAAATGAAGTTTTTGTTTATGAAAATGACAGTTTTAATGGTATGAATGGAGCAGTGTGTATTAAAATACTCTAGCCCATTCATATCGCCAGTCTTCCAATATACACTTCTGCCATACAATGTACAATGAGCTATACTTAAAACTGGGTTAAATCCCCCATATTCTAAAACCATGTTAGTAGATTACTTTACTAAATTTACAACACAATGAGCTCTTATCTATTTTTATTAAAAAAGAAATATATCTTGCACTTGAATTATAGTAAAGATTTATCATAGTGAAGTGTTATGAAAGGTAATATTGTTACTGTCTATCTGTTACTAAAGACTTCATTTGAATTTAACATTCCTAAAAAAAAACTTATTATTTTCCTTCCTATAAGTATATACATTAAGTATTGTACCAAAATGAAGTGTGAAAAAATAAGTAAGAAAACTTTTTTATTGTTAATTTCTCAGATAGGATATTTAAATGAAAACAATAACCTTTTAAGCAAAAGTTTTTTAAGTGACTAGAAAACATATGATTAAAAAAGCGCACTGGTAGTTACACAAATAGTAATACAATCAATGCCAAAAATTTTAAATATCCATTATGATATTTAACTTATATTAGAAACCATTTTCTTTCCCATCATACTTTTTGCATCACACTTTTAGTACTATTGACCCTTAAATTTATTTATTTTTTAATTCATGAGTATATAGAAAAAATAATTTAAAAAAAAACAAATAAAAAAGGGACATCCTGAAGTTTGAACCCTAAATACCTCTGCTGAAGTGACATTTTAAGAGTCCGCACCCACTGCTACAGAGTCACTTGAAAATTAGACTAATTATTTATCTTTTTTTAACTACATTGACTAAATAAATCATCAAATACATACAAAACTATAAAGCATTTTGATTGTCTCATCTAAAATGCATCTGGACGGCCTGAGATACAAATAGGCAAATGTTGGGGGATTGAATTAATTGAATGCTCTTGGGCGACTTAGCGTACTTAGCCGACTTAGGACAAGTTTGGAGTCAGGGACAGAATAACCTTTAGTTTACGCTCACATGATGGCAAATGCAAAAACAATTATTAACTCCCACCATTAGATATTTGACAGAATAAGAAGGGGTGGGAGGTGTAGGTATATATACTTATTAAACACTACTACACGAAATGACAAATCATACCAGTCCCCCTTGCCTTATTTTCAGCACAAAAACATAAAAAAAACACGTCGTTGGCCTAAGTAAATGCGGTTTAAACTTGTAAATCTTACTAAATTGAAGCTTGCATACTGTCGGACCAAAAGAAGAAAACAAATAGACACGTATTAATAAGTTCCTTATCTAAGAATTAATGACTTGTTTACCTTCTTTTTTAACAACTTTAAACGCTGCTGCCATGCTTGACGATAATAATAATGACAACTTGACAAGGGATGGCACTCTTAGAATAAGTTGCCTATGCCAGATTCAACAAATGAGTTGCAGTAATATAGAAAATGTCTACAAGTAGTAGCTAATGTTTACAAAGTTTTTTTTTTTTTAAATTTCTTTATTAATTTTATTGCAATACACATAATGAAATTTTAAAGCAGCACGATTGATGTAATGAAAATAAGCTATTTAAATTAATTAACTTTTCACAAAATTCTAACAAAAAAAGCCTGGCAAAGATAACCACGAAATTGACAAATCCGAAAGGAAAACAAGGATTTAGATCTCTACTTGATATAATTGTCGGTAATTTCACTTAATTGTTGCTATTCTGAGGTAATGAACTTACTATTATACTTAAATGTTTTTAGATTCTGCATGTCATAAAAATGAGTATAACTCATTAAATGTAATTATTGTCAACAGTTGTGTATACAGTATACTACTCTAATCAATTTTCAAATAAGCCTACTGTATTATAGTATAATTTATGCTGTGAGTGTGACAGTGTGAGTGTATGGCCAGTATGAGTACTTTGATATAAAAAAACACATAATTGTTATATTAAAATAAAACTAGTATAAATGAATAGTGCTTGCAGAATTCAGAATACATTGCAACAATAACTCACTTAACTCAGTTGTGATTAGGCCTATGGCTATACCATCAATTTTAATCAATACAGCCTAAGCATCTTCCCTTCATTTCGCCTATTAAAACCAGTATTGAAAGAGACTGCCAGTCATGCAAATACAAAAGACAGACTAACAGTGAACTGTTGGCTGTGAATACAAAATTAAAATTTGAACGAAGATTTGAAATGAAGGAAAAAATAAGAATAAAAAAAAACTTACCAGGTCAAGAGGGTAAATGATTTGATTAAAAGAAAGACCTCCAGAATTTCAGAGTATCAATTAAAAACAAAACATCTGGAAGAAGAGCTCTCAAGTCTTCATAAATCTTTGAAGAAGTCACACTTGAAGTGTCAGTTCCTTCTTTAATAAAACACTAAATTGAAAAAAGAAATTGCCACTGGTAAAATGTATGCAGCAGAGCTACAAACAAATATTGAGAGCCATGACTACACTGTCTACAGCATGGAGAAAAAGATGGAGGCTTTGACTGAAGAAATATTAGAGTTAAAGAAGGTTTTGTCTACTAAAGAAAACAAGAAGCAATTCCATTCTAAAATTCGGCTGATCATTTACAGCTGCATTGAATGCAATACACCATTAAACTCTATTTCAAAGGTTATAAAGGCTTGCACATCATTATTTCCAAATGCTACAATTGAAAGTCTGCCAAATGCATCAACAATTGCTCAGATGAGCAGGGAAATGGGCGCTATTGCAGATCTTCAGCTTGTTGATACTTTGAAAGGTAGCCATATTAACCAGATTCATTTTGGCACAAAAAATAACATTTTGACAGCTAGCATTGCAGAACTACCTGGAGGTAAGGCCGAGGATTATGTTCAGCATATTTTGCAGATTTTAGATGACTTAGCTGAAACATATACATGTAGTGTTTTTTACTCTGTCAAAAAAGACCCTGTTAAAATGCAAATCTGTGGAAAGATTGTTTTAACACTCACTGACAGAACATCAGCTAATCATGCAGCTATTTCACAACTTAATGTTGTACTTGAAACTGAGCTGCTTGAGCTAAAGTCATCTGCATCC
Source organism: Bulinus truncatus (assembly GCA_021962125.1). Taxonomy (NCBI): domain Eukaryota; kingdom Metazoa; phylum Mollusca; class Gastropoda; family Planorbidae; genus Bulinus; species Bulinus truncatus. The sequence goes on along the minus strand of JAGDYQ010000067.1, from coordinate 2,484,378 downwards.
ACTGGACGGAATAGCCAGTGAAGTGAGAAAAGAATTGACCAAAACGAACTCAGTCATAAGTAAGACATATGGTTCTGACTGTAAAGCGGCAAATCTTCTTTACTCCATTTCAAAGTTGAGGTAAGTATTTTACTATTTAGCCAAACCATCGTAAATTAAGTATAAATTCTACATATTTTTATATGGTATTCAATGTATAATATATTTAAATTTTCATGTAGTACTTTCCCCAGGTATGTGGGCAGTAGGCTTCATATATTGTTTCACTCATCTGGAGTGGTATACAGACATAACATTTGCTCATTCAGTACCTAGAAAAGTATTGCAACAATACATTTACATTGAGAAGTGCACTACTGGAAGACCTGAAGAATGACATCTTGATGGCTCAACTTCAGATGCTATGACTTTGGGGGAAAATAGTGACTGGGCCATGGATGGCCATTGTATATGGTTCTGAATGTCAAAGAAATCATCTTGATATGGTAAATTATTTTAAAATAGACAAGACTTAATATACTTATTTGTTAAACTGATATTCTAGTTATTTCAAAATTTAATTTATTTTTAATTTAAGGCACAACAAATTAAGACTGCTGTACGTTTCATTGAAAGAATTGCTACTGAGCCAGAATATTTGATCAGCACCATATTCGATGCATTTGGACGGCCTCTTATTTTAGATGACACATTGTCTGCATTGTTAATAGTTGACAATACAAATTTTGTCCAACTCAATGAAGTAAATAATCTAGTGACCACTGCCACATCAAATGTTTTAAATAGACAAATGTCTCGCTATCTATTTGGCAATCTTGTAGATCCAACAGAGGAACTGAAGGTCAAAGCAGCCAGTGCTCCTGCCCACAACATTTGGGCTGAACGTACATTGGGGATAATAGACTCTCTAGCACGAAGAGCCCCTAATGCCAGCATTTCTTTTCTGGATGGAAAGGCAAAATTTAAAGTTAATAAAACATTGGAATGGCTAAGCACAAAACCCACAGATGAGCAGGATGCCATTATTAAATTTTCGATTCAAAGAGGTACTACAATAAGGACAATCGGTAAAGAGAGAAAAGGTCAAATGGAAGCCACCATCAGTGATAGATTAAAAGAAAAGGGGCAGAAGAGAGACATGGGACACAGATCAAGAGTAGGCAAGGAAATAAAGTTTCTGCTCGTACAAAAGGTCCCTAATTTGATGGAGCAGAAAATCTTTCTAGCTTTAAGTGTCTATCAAAAAAATTAAGTACAAGATCTCTTGGATTCAAATCCTAACAAAATTGAAGGCGCTCGTTTTCAGCACATCTGGAATGTGATTTTCTTCTTATACCCAGTATTTATATTGTTGAAATCCTGGGCTGTGACTAGTGTCTAGTTGAATGACATTAACTTCAATAACGACATGTGGATATAGCCTTTTTATGAACATTGTCCATAAAAATTTTCGTGGGCATAATAACTGCGTTAAAATAATGGGAATATTTATACTTTTATATATTAATTTTTGTATTTTTTTTATTATAAAATTTTTAATCTCTTACAGTTACATTATTTCAAGAACAACATGGATGCAGTACCTATAGCCATTGGAAAACAACTCCTTGACTATGTTATTGAAATAGAAGGGGTAGCAGAAGATATATTAGCGGATAGAAGAGAAATAATAGACTTAGACAAACAACGAAATAAAACCAGAGAAGCTGTTAGGTATGATTTATATTTATATATTGCAAAAGCTGCTAGTTAAATCTGGCGCACTGAAAAAATTTTGGTGACAATTGATCTGAACAAATCTTCATTTTTGCCTTACTATTGTATTTTTTTTACTAATATATTTTATTAGGGCTCTTCAGAAAGATAAGTCAGAAACAAAGGCTTGGTTATGTGCTGGAAATATGTTTATAAAGGTTGAAAAAAATAAAGCACTCAAAATGCTGAATAAAGGTATTATTTTTTTTAATTTTTCTATTAGTGTACAAAACAAATGACCATTTTATTTAACACAGTGGACACAATTCGTAAATAAGTTATGTCCTACAAAATAGCAAGCTGGGGCCTGATACTTTCAGTCATCGTTATAGTTCATTTGTTTACTAAGACATGCTTGCATCAGTACACATTTAAAATAAGTTTTTTTTTCATTTATACTAATGTTATGTTCCTGTTTCATAATCTTTATTTCAATATATTTGATTTTAAAAATATAAAAACGTATACATGTATATGCAATGTGTCTGACTTTTTAATTTCATTTTTATTAAATTGTTGCTAATGTTATCCAGCTAGTCACAGCACAGGATTGTCAACAATAAATATACTGGTTATAAGAAGAAAATCAGGTCCTTATTGGACTATGTGATTATTTTTTCATAATTAGTTATTGACTAATAATTTTGATTTATAACTGTTACGTTAACTTTTCTAACTAATAAATATATCAACGCCAAGGCTTGTTATATGAACACAACAGATCTAACTTTAATTGCTTCTAAACATAGGTGAATATATATGTATATACAATATAAGTCCTTTGTCTAATGATGTCTACTTAAACAAATGTCACTACAAGTTTACAACTAACTCTTAGAATCTTAGAACTATCTACACTACTCTACGTCTAACTCATATGACTGTCAGCACCTTACTAACTCAGAGCACATTACTAACTCAGCTACTACTATTCACGTCTTTTATAAGGTCGTGGCGAATACATTGGTGCAACGTTTGGGGGGGGGAACGACGATGTCTGTCACCGAAACGTTTGGGGGGGGGAAGAACGTCAGTGAAACGATTGGGGGGAAGGCGACGTCGACGAAACGAATCTACACAAACATAGCGGCTGGAACCTTGACCCTGTGGTGAACTGGGGTTGGTGGGGGAGAAGTGCAATTCTACACGTCACAATAACATTCAACTTTTTTCTACAAAAAATATTTTATTTAATAAAAATCGAAAGGGAAATAGTAACACTGAACTGATCAATTCACTAAAACTTAAGTGAAATATTGAGCAATGGGCAATAGAGATGTCTGTATAAAGAAACTTAATAATGCAAATATAAAACTTACTAAGTTGCTGTACTAATACTTATAAAATATGTATGAATAAAAACCCTCAAAATTATTTTAGACAGTTGGTCTATGGCAAAGCCATGTACATTCATCTATTAGTATGGGTATTCTAAATATTTCTTGGACATATGCACTGACTTATTGAGTCAATAACTAGGCTATACATCTACTAGTTTAAATTAATACATTTTTTTTAGATTTCTTAAATAGGCAGCTTATCTTGTTAAATCTAAGGACACCTTTAACGCTGTTTGAAAAAAAGAAAAGCAAAAAATTTTATTGAAATATATACACATAACACAACTAAATAACAAATTTGAATGTATTACCTTTTTAACTCCCCTGTTTCATTGAATTAATTTATCATTTTTAATTTACAGTTCTTTTTTAATGTTCATTTTAAATTTAGTTTGATTTGATGAATTTGTTTTATATTTTTTTTTATTTAGATTTTGATGTTCTAGATAATGAAATCTCAAAAGTTAGAGCAGCATTGAAACCAAAAGTAAACAAACTACGAGACCTTGAGAAAAAAGATGACCTGAAAGGTTTTAATTTGAGCCCTCTGACTCCATCTGAACTTAAGTCAGTGGAAAGTCTTTTGTGATAATATTTTGCAATAGTTATTTATAAAAGTATTAGGACACGCATTATTATTACATTCATTGATGCAAAAATATACCATTTATTGAAATTGTTGATATGAAAGAGATTTGACCCTCAGCTACCTGGCTCATAACCATCCCAACTCTGTACTATCTAGGGTTTCTCTCACAGGATCCAGGCCACATTTTAACTCATCAAAATTCTCTTATCCTGAGATTCTATCTCAATTATGATGACAAATATAAAAAATTATTTTACTTCACAATAATTTAATTTCTGGCACAAATTTCAACACCCTTTATCAGCAAGGATTTTTATTTAATATTTTATTTGTATCGATATATATCAGTTTATAAAACAACACTTTTTTCAGCAGACAAGATTTTCATATGGATGCTTTTGATTTACAGACAATCTAATATTATTTCCAGTTAATAAGCTACATACTAGTATAAAAAAAAGGAACTATGATAACAATCTGTTTACTTTCATGTGCGTCGGGAAATAAATTCCTCATTACTGACTGAAGAAAAATTGCCATACACTGTGGATGCATAGCTCTAAAACTAACCTTAGTGCTAGTATGTCTTTTTTTTCAGTTGCCTTTTCTTCAAAGATTGACTACCAATAAAATAAACATGCACACACATTTCGACTCTGCTGATACATAAATATATGTGGTTTTTCATTTTTTTATCACATTTGCTTTATTGATAATAATCGAAAAGAGGCATTCTAAGCATTATGTCTATGATAAGAACAAAGATGAATTGATAATCTATTGTTCAATAGCCAGTCAGAAGGTCTGATTATTAAATTTATTGATATTCTGTAATTGATTCTTATCTATATTACCAGCCGAGTTTATTTTTTTCTAAATAATTTACAAATGTACCTTTTTGTTATATTATTTTAGTCTTTAATGAAAGGAGGCATTTTTCTTGTGAAAAATTTCCCATTAAAATTTAAAATATTTTTTTCCCAAAACGGACTTAATAAAATACTGTAAAATCAGATATTATTATTACCTCAATTATTTAAGCTAATTTTTGATGCCAATATGTTATAATTTTTCCCAGGGTGAGCAAAACTCAGAGAAATGAGTAAACCTAGTACTATTTTGTCATGTAAAATAAATTACTAAAATGAATATGAATTTAAGTTTTGTTCATTTTAAATATTTTGTTTATTGTACAGAGTACTTAATTTTATGATTTCCGAAATCAAACATTGTAAATTTTATCTTGAAATTTGAATACTTGTTTTTGGGTACTTTCATTAAAAAAAAATTTAAACCCTGAGTTCAACACATTTATTGAACATTTATAAATTGTACTGACCTGTACTACTTAAATAGGAATAAAAGAGTGTTACTTTGGTATCCTGTCTGACCATTTGTCATTTGAGGATAGCCAGGAGTCAATTGTGGAAAAAAAACTTTGCATAAACTGTTTCTGTATACTTGACCAATGATAAAATGTATTGACTTAGCCTGTGTTTATACAATCACATCTATGTCATAAACATTTTAATTTATAGATCAAGATTTGCTATTGTGTTTTAATTAAGTTTCTTGGGATCATTCTAATGAATATCTTATAGTTTTCTGCTAATACATTTGAAATGAATTACATGGCCAGGCCTTTTGTGGTTATTAATTAGTACAATTTGAGGGTATTCCCAAAATTGTATATTTCAATTATATTTTGTTTTGTAATTAGTGTAAATAATTCATAAATAAAATTATTTTATAAATGATGCTATCTTTTTTTTAAAAACTAAATGATCTTTGTTGTGCATAATCTCACATTACTGTATGATGAGCACATTGACAAAATGTGTACAATTTACATGTATTTACAATTATATAATGACTAAAATACCATCCAACTCATCTTTAAAAATGCTGAATATTACTGACAAGCTCATAAATAGAAATACTTTTTTTTTTCAAACATTGTTGCTGCTAATTCATAAAAAAAAAAGAATGAATTTTTATTTTTTTAAATAGGGGTATCAATAATAGTGTGTGAAACAGATTTGGTTAAAGTAAATATGATTAATGGTACATGTATTGCATGCATACTTTCCTCTTGAAACTCTTAGCTCTTCCTTCAGTTTTATGTTATTAAAAATTATAATCTTGGTTATAAATGGTTAAAAAAATGGAAACGTACAAAACTAATTATAAAAATGGTTGGTCTCCTGCAAAGTTTATAATGAAATAGGTGATAAAAAAAATTGTCATAAATAAAAATTTTGTTGCCGGTTTCATTATTTTATAAAACAAAAATTAAATAAACATGCTTTGCCTCTGTCCATGATCTTGTAAAAAAAAGAATGTCAGTTATCTCCTAGATACACTCTTGTTAGCTTTGCCCTTAAGGTTTAGCACTAGTAATGTATAATAATATATTAGTGCCACCTAGTCTCTAGATACAAGAGAATTACCAAATAACTTGTCTTATATAAGTCAAAAAAAGTTCACAAAATCTAGGATGTAATTTTTAAATTATCTTCAATATTGTATTAAGTAACAGTAGTGCTCCATTTCTTCTAAATTGGGAGGGAGTGTGATGGCGTCAACTTTCCCCAGGGGACTACAAGGTGGACTGACATTGTTAATAACATTTTTTTAACTGCTTATTAATTACTCTAATCATTGCCTGCTAACAGTCTAACACTTTTTTTTTAATTTAACCAATCTACAAAAGGGCATTTCACTTACTAAAATCCTACAATGTCATTGAAAGTAAAAATTAAAATAGTCTACTACAAAACTTATTGTCCTGTATCTGCCAAAAAAAAGTAACAAAAAACATATATATAAATTGTCCTTGATTTACTACTCTTTGATTGGACCGTACATGTTACATGGTAGATTACTGCCTGCCCAGAAAGTATGCCCCGATGGCTGTATAGAGTGTATAGTTATAGTACGACCCACTCGTTTAATTAATAAACTTCTGTATGAATTCTGCTAATACTCTGACCCATGTATTAAAATTATGAACACACTACGGTCTTCGGCCCACGAGAAGATTGCCCACCAATCATCAGGTGCCTACACGACTATAGGCTACTATGTGAAATATGTGTAACCCAGTGATGACACAGATCCCTTAAAATAATTAAAGCACACTAAACTGTGACTAAACTAAAGCTTACTTCATTGTTAAATAATAAATCGTAAGATCTTTTGTTTTTAGAAACTTTAATATTTGTTTCCCCGTAGTATTTTTTTTACAAACAATTTTGTTTGTTGTGCGTCATTGGTGTTAAATATTGTACATTTATTTGTATAACACGCATTTGCCTCTCGTGCAAATAAAAAAATAACAAATAAAATCGATAGACGTAACTTTCATTTGAATGGTGAATCAGTTCTGCCAACTCTTCATTAAAGATGAGAAATTAGTTTTATACAGATTATAATAATATGTAAACTGTGATATAAGTAAAAGAAAAATAGACGTATAACAAAATTCTGAAAAAAAAGACATTTTTATTATATAGATGACATTTCAACATAAGTACCAGGTTCTATGGTTTTGGTCTCTGGTAAACGTATCTTGAAAAAAAAATTCTTATTCATGATTACTGAAATACCAGGGTTGTTAGTATCGGTATCGGCCAATACAGTATCGGCGATACTTTTTTAGTATTGGTTGCTGTATTGCCGATCCTTTTTGTAACAAGTATTGATTTGTGTATTGCCGATACATTTTTAAAGAAAAATGTTCGACACTCGATACCAATACTTTTCTATTGCCACTATTAGCAGAAAAACAATAGTGATTTTAATACCTTGTTTTAAAAGTAATCTATATAAATTCAATCACTGCTAGTAATCATAGCCACCAACCCTACCAATATTATCACCACCCACCTCCCCACCAATACAACCACGGTCGGAGAGTTGAAGGAAAATTAAATTTTAATTTTCTTTTGAAGTTTTTGCTTTGCGCGCCGAAATCTATAAATGTTATTCTTATATTCTTACATTCATTTATTTTCTTTTTATCAACTATTTGTCCAATGTTTTAATGAACGACAAAAAACTTTATTTCTTTTTTCATGGATCTATCATTACATAAAAACTTGAAAAACTTGCACCCTTTATATTTAAAAAATAAAAAATATTATTTTTTTTGTACACAAATGTATTGGTATTGTATTGGTATCGATTTGGGCAATACATTTTTACTTGAGTATTTGTATTGGTAGTGGCGATACTCTTTTCATGAAGTATTTGTATTGGTATTGACAATACAATTTAAGAGTATTGTTAACAACCCTGTGAAATACTCACTTTTTGAGTATTAACTAACGTCTAATGCATATTTTTGGTTTTATTGATTTTTTTTCAGATTAGAAACGTTTTAATTTTAGAAATACATGAAAATTTAAATTTCAATCCCATGATGTAGTCATTTATTTATATCATGTCATTGGTATCAATCAGGGGCGTAACCAGTATGTTGAGGTTGGTAGGGTCCAAAATATTAGGTAAGATGAAAATTTGTATTTCTGCCCCCAAATTTTGGTAGGGTCGAAAACCAGTGGCTTGATTTTTGGTAGTGCCCGGACCTCGTTTGCGCCCATGATGTCAATGATCTAGGATCTGAACATTTTTTTAATGCCTATCTGTGTGATGACATACTTGAAGTAGTATTTACGATATAGATGATAGAGTTGGAATGAAACATTTAAAATAAAATAGATATCTAGGCTTTGATATGGCTTTAATTTACAAATTAGTAGAACTCCACCTGTACTATCGATAATCTTGTGCCTTTGTGATTTAGCTAATTAATGTAGCACATTTCACTTATATAGAATGACTACTTTGGCAATACTCTTCTACAATGAAAGTTATTTTCAGCACAGAACTACTGTTTGTTTACAATCACCATGACAAAGTTGTGATCGACACATCGCGATCTAATTGTATGCTGCAACCCTTTAATGTGGTGACGTAGATGAACTTAAATAGTATCTGTTTTATATTTAGGACCTATCAGCTGTATCACGGCTCGTTAATCATTTATTTTTGTATTTATAATAGATTTTGCCGTTATTTTGTGTAAAAGCCTACAAGGCCAGATTTCAGTTCCAGAGTTTGTTAATGTAACTTATACTAGTTATACTATAAAATTAAATGTTCAATACTATTTAGTTGTTTTTATTGTTTTATTTATTTAAAAAAAAGAGACATCGTTATATCATTTATGTATGATAATTTTGTATTGTGATTTATGATGACTAAATAATTTTTGAGAGTATTATTAAGATATTTGTTTGCTTTAGTTTAGACAAGTTGATTACAAAATGAGACACATTATTGAATTTTAAAATATAATATAATAGGCGTACACAATCTTAAAGAAAGAATAATAAATATAATATTCATATTATCATAATTATGCATTTGAAATGAATACTATTTTTTTTTATAATTAAACAGGTTAAAGGAATAGACCTAAAATATTAAGTTAATTAAGCTACAACCAGTTACAGAGATGTATTATCCAGTAAGTAGAATGTTTTCATATTATAATTACATGCTGTTAGAAATTGTAGATACTATCTAAGATAGCCCTATTTTTATTAGGCTAGTTTTAAATGTGTGTTCTTGAAACAGTTTGATGTAATAAAAAAAGGGCATCAAATCTTCTCCTGTTTCAAATAATGAACTTAGTTATATGGATGCAAAATAGACTCAAACTAAAAGTTGTAAAGAACAACAGAAACGTTTTTTCTTTAATTTTATGAATTTTAGATGCATTATTTCAACTGCAAATATTTGGTTTTTTAAAGATAGTCAACATATACAGATTTTTTGCTTTGTTTAATTATAATATAAATTATGATTTGTAAAAAATCGGAAAGAATAAATTGATTAAGAAACAGATGTCTATAATTTATTTTTCTTTGGAATCATATTTAAATGCTTATCAAATAATACATATTATATACACATTACCGTTGAAAAATTTTTTTTTTAAAACTATTAATTTTCACATTAAGACTTAACCTCAATTTTAAAAATGGAATCTTTGTTATTTTTTTTTTTAATACCAAGGATAAAGATTTTGCAATGTTAACTATAGCAACATGACATAGTTTCATAACTATAAAATGAAATTGATTTTGATGCATTTTATTATCAAATGACATTATTATGAGTAGAGTGAGTGAAAAAATTGTCTTAAGTTTTAAGCAAATAAAACAAATAAATGAGCTGATAATACATAACAATTTTTTGTTAGTTAAATTTAAAGTAACTTTGTAGTTCTGACCCTTGTTTTACAGTCCAATTATCCTCAGTACTATGGTGGCGATGCAGTCTATCCACCACAGTACCCCAACTCAGGGCCACCACCACCACCAATGAATATGCAAGCTTACAGTGCATACAATGTGAATCAGTATCAAGGTTTGTAAAGAGCTAAAGAACACTCTTGCAAATATATCTAGAAATTAAGGCGAAACGAGCATTGTAGGCTTACCTTAACAAATTTAATTTCTTTCAAATGTAATAGTACCATCTGCCAACTACAGCACCTATCAACACCCGGGATTTGTTCCTGGGCACAATACAGTACCTATGGTCCAGCAAATGCACCAGACTTCTGTACAAATGGCTCAGCAGGTACATTTAATTAGTAGTTTGAGTCTGTATGTGTAACAATAGCTTTAAATATGTATCTCTACAACTTTAGAACCACTGATAAGTTGGTAAATTTCAGTTAGTTCAAAAGTTCTTACGGCCAGGGTCACATTTATATATTTAGTTCAATTAAACATTTAAGGTTAAAATCTTAGTTAGTACAGAAAGGTCAACAGTGACTCAAGAGTCAGATTCTAAAGTTTATAGTGATCCAAGTCGAAAGAAGTTAGATAAGTTAGATCCATTAGACATCACCTTTGTCTCAGGTGTCAAAGGGGAGTACCACTGTCTTTTTAGCCAATCAGAAGAATAGGGGTCCTAGCATCGTAGTTTAATACACTAATATAATGAGATGTAAGTTAATTTTCAAGAGGAGACAAGAGACAAAAAGACTGAAGACAGATTGCAGACCATATAGCGAATTAAGACAAAGTAGTGTGTTATTGTACAGTTGTGTTTAAATTATACTTTACTTTATTAGTCTACACATCTTTCAGGATAGTGTAGAACCAGTTAGGTTTGATTTATTGTGTTCATTATTATCTTTGTATGAAGTCAAATTAAAGAATTTGAATCGTGATTGACTCGGCTACAGTATTGATTGATTGTATGTGAAAGTAAATGACACGCAGTAAACTCCTCCACAGAACGCCTAAAATCAAAAATCAAAATAGAAGCACTGCATGACATAAGTAGTCAGTTATAAAAATAATAACGTTACATTAGACCGTTACAGTATGTTAACTCTTACATCTGCTCTAGTTTTTTTAAATTACATATTGCAGCTGTATTAATAATTTATAAAAGTTAATAATCCCTTAAATTATATAAATTCATTTACATCAGCCACCTCAAGTGATGGACATGCCTACAACTACATATCTCAAAACTATGGATGTGCACTTGCACCAATATCAGATGCAAAAACAAATGGAACTGATGGAGGTTTGTTGATTTAATATTTTCACAAATGGCTACATACAAAATTGTATAAAGTAAAATATAATGGAATTCCACTTGAGCTTATTTAATATGGATTTAAATTGTTGTTTTTTTAGATTTTGTCATTCCAATTTTTTATAATTTTTTTGCTGTCAGGAAAAAAAAACTATTTTTAAATCACATTTCAAATATATCTATTCTACTGAATTTAAGTCTTTTTTGTTGTTTTTTTTTACCAGAAAATGGAAGAAATGCTGAGAAATGGTCAGGTATGTTGGTGAATTTATTGTCTCCCATTGTTTGAGTTACATAAAATGATTCCAGTGATAGTGAATAATATTAGGGTTTTCACTTGGTTATCCAACAATATAAAATTACATCTGTGAAAAAACAAAGGTCATTTTTTTTACCGTTGTTTGGAAATCTAAGTCTACTTTCTAAGAAGGTTAATAGCTTGAAGCATCAGTTGTTGACAAATGAGGAGAGTACAGAACATCAAGATATTGTTGTGGTAGAGTAAAATGAACAATAGTTTACCACTGACTCAACTCTTATCAATTTTTAAAAAGTGTTACATTACTTAAGCTGTAGCTATGAGAACGTATTAAGAAATTTATTTGGGAAAAAAAATTTAGAGGAGAATGTGGAAAAGAAAACCTAAAAAAAATTTTTTTTAATTTTTTTTTTGAGGGTAGGGGAAAGGACCCCCTCTTTTTTATATATTTTTTTTTTTTGTGGGGGGGGGAAAAACCCCCCCCCTCTGTACTACCCCCCTGGGCAAGGGTATGGCTAAGAAATTAAGAGGGAAAAGTGTCCTACATTCAAACAGTGTATTCATATATTGAAAATCACTTTAAAAGTTTTCAAAATTTATAATTTTCATAATGACATCACTAGCATAAAGTTTAATAAACCTAACATGGCTATGCAATATAAGAGGTTTTCTACCTGTAGTATAATAGGTTAGCTAACTGAGATTTCTAATATTCCTTCATTTTTAATTGATTGTCTTTTTTGTGTTTATCCATTCAGTGTAAAATATATAAAGTAAATATTTATGATAACACATTTCAATTTTTAATCATGATCATGTGGTTTGGTAAATTTATACTCATCTAGTTTCCTTCTATTTTACTTATTTGCAATATTAATGTTTGAATTACAGAAAATAGGACAAAAAAATGCAGAAGAAATTTTAGAAAATTCAGCCAAAGATCCAGTGCTTGCAGTTCCTGCCAAAGTTGAGCCTGTAAGCTATTTTCATTGGTATCTATTTATTTCATCTCTGCCTTAAATCTCTCTAATTGTAACCACAAAACAAACATTAGTGGCAAAAATATTTACACAATAATTTGTATTTTCCGCAGACTATTTCTGAAGAAGAAATAAAAGCTGCAGTTAAAGAAGAGATGAAGCGTGTGTTTGTCACTGAGCTATTGCGCCGCCAGAAAGTCTCTGGTACGTTTGACATGACAGAGGGAACAGTAAAACCTTTTAAAAAGTATGACCCTGGTGACCCAGTGGCCGAGTGGTATCAGAAACACAGGAACCTGAACGTCACAAACAAACTATGGGATCCAGAATGTGACTGTGAATATTTGCGTGCCGCTATGAAAGGTTTAGGTCAGTCACCATCAATTTATTCATCCAAGCCATTGTTTTTCCATATAAATTTTATAACAAAGAGGCCTCTTCTTCCTTTGGCTCTACAGTTCATTTAGGGCCCTGGCCTGCCATACTACTCTTCTCCACTTTTCCAGATCCTTGGTCTTCTTCCTCCACTCTCTCACTCCTATGGCTTTCAAGGTCTTTCTCCACTTCCTCTAACCATCTGCTTCTTGGTCTGCCTTTAGGCCTTTTCTCATTGGGTGTTGTCTTATATATTTTTATGGACCTGTGTTGTTTTCCATTCTTTCTATGTGCCCTACCCACCTCGATCTATTCATTTTGTTTGCAGCTGTTATGTTTGGGTCTTCATATAGTTCGTACAGTTCTGGATTGGTTCTACTTCTCCACTTGTTATTGTCCTTTACTGGCCCATATATTTTCCTAAATATTTTCCTTTCCCAAGTGTTTAGCATATTTTCTGCTTGCTTGCTGATGGTCCATGTTTCACTACCATATGTTACTGTTGGTGGGATCATTGTCTTGTATATGGTTTTTTTTAATTTTCTGGAGATCTGTCTGTTTTTCAGTATTTTATGCAGTGTATGATATATTCTGTTCCTTACTTCTAGTCTGTTTTTGATCTCTATCATTATATCATTTTTCTCACTTATGGTTGATCCCAGGTATTTAAAGTTTTCTACTCTTTCAAATGCTCTATCACTGATTTTGAAATGATTTTTCTTTTCCTTCTTTTTCATTTCTTTTTAATAGCATGTATTGAGTCTTTGGTTTCTTTACCGTTAAACCTGCTTTCTGAGCCGCTGTTTTTAATTCTATGTATGCTTTTGCTATATCCTTGCTTTGCTTTCCTATCAATGTTATATCATCAGCATATGCAAGGTACTGGATGGGTTCTGTAAATATTGTTCCTGTTTTCATAGACTTTTGTTTTTTCACTTCTGAGGTAATGTGTTATTGTTCCTCCCTTATCCAACTGGATGTTTTTTATGACTTTTTCTTGGATTTAGTTGAATATTATGCACGAAAGGGAGTCTCCTTGTCTAAGTCCTTGGTTTACTTTAAATTCTCTTGAGCTTTCCCCTTGTATTTCACTCTGCTTCTTGAGATGTTTAATGTCATACGTACTAGTCTAATGAGCTTGTTGGGGATACACAGCTCCTGTAATGTTTTGTAAAGATAATTTCTTTTCTTTCCATATTTTATTAACCATCCTGTGTATTTCTAGGTGTAGTGTGCGTCCTCCATATTTGAGTAACTCAGCATTTATATTATCTTCTCCTGGTGCTTTATTGTTTTTTGGTCTTTTTTATAAAATTGTTTATTTCTTCTATGGTTGGTTCTTCTATTTCTGCACCATCGTCCTTTGCAATGTTTGGTACATCTATGGGGGCTGTCAGTATTAATGTTCAGCATTTCTTCGAAATATTCTGCCCACCTTTCTAGAACCATTTCATTTTCTATAAGGAGGTCGCCTGATTTTCTATGACACATGTGAGATCTTGCTTGAAAGCTGTTGCTTTCCTCTTTGATGGCCATTTACATTATACTTGTTTTTTTTTCTCTTGAGAATTCCTCTAGTTTTTCTAGTTTTCCCTTTTCCCATTCCCGTTTTTTCTTTCTGCATATGTTAGTAGCAAACCTTCTAGCCTTCGTGTATGCATGAGTTGACTTTCTGGTTGCTTTTTGTAGCATTATCATCCTCAATTTGTTTCGTTCGTCTACTTCTTTTTTGCATTCATCGTCATACCATTTAGCTCTTTTCTTCTTTAGCTTGTATCCTATGACACTTTCTGCTGTGGTTTTTATACTTTGTTTAATCTTTTCACAGTGGCTATTTAGATTTTCAGTATTTTCTATTGTTAGTGTTTCTAGTTTGCTTTTAATTTCTTGTGCATACTTTCCTTTTGTTTGTGGCTCTTTTATTAGTTTTTCACAGTCGGTTTGTTATCTTTGCTTTTGTGTCGTGAAAGGGGTTTAGAATACTTATATTTGCATGTGTGCCTTTTGTATAGATTCTTACAGTAACTAAATAAAAAGAAATATTCTTTACCTTTCTTCAGACATCTCTGATTCAGTGGCCAATGAAATACACATTTTTTGGTTTTTCAATATTGTCTTCTTATTTTCCAGTCTTTTTATCTATATTCAGAATGTTTTTGTATCCAAAAGCACCTCTAATATATGTGTTAGACTTATTACATCATTGATAAAAGTGTGTAGCCTACAAATATATTGGTCATTGAAATAGTTGTTTTTTTTTTAATTAGTTTTAATTTTGTTTAGAATGTAATGACATTTTTTTAACAAAATTATTGTACTGAAATTTCTAAACAGGGACAAATGATGATGCAATCATTCATGTTGTGTCAACAAGATGCAATCAGCAGAGACAAGAACTGAAGGATATGTTCAAAGCCTTATATGGAAGAGTAAGGATTTGTATTCTTTGTGATTTATTTTTTTACTCAATTCTCATGAAGGCTTTCATATAAATATATATATATATATATATATATATATTTTTAAAGTGATAAATATTTATTTTTTCATTCAGGATTTGATCAGTGACATAAAGGGGGAATTAAGTGGAGATTACAAAGAACTGGTGATGGCATTGTTTGTCTCCCCTGCTGAATATGATGCCTGGTGTATCAAGGAAGCCATTTATGTCAGTCATCTTTTTAGCATTTTGAAATTAAAAAAGAAATAACTGAGCAATGAAAATTGATAACAGCCGTCATTATAGTTATCACAAATTGTTTTTTTCAAAAGATAACAATGTAGCCTACAACTATCAAACTGAAGGTCTCATGTTCAAATTCTGTTGAGGGCTGTGTTTTAGCGGAACACTCTTTGGGAGAATAGTCTAAGGCTTAGTAGATTAGTTAAGGCAGAACTTAATATTTCTAGCACGAATACCTGTATCATTATTTTATGGCTCAAATTTGGTAAACGAAAAAAAAAAATTTCTTTTCATCCTGCTGGCATAACTAGCATAAGTGGTACTCAGGGCAGACTAACTTAGTTTCTTACTTCTCCCTGACTTAACATTACTTAAGTAAGGCAGGTGGTGGCAAAGTAACTTGTACCCTGGATGGAGCGGTCCCACTTCCCTCATCCCACCTTTAATTATATGTGAAGTCCATGTTTGGATGAGATGTTTATCTCTAAGATCCTATAAACCACTTTCAGACTGTTTTAGTATTGCCCTTCTTTCATCTCTACCATAACAGATAGTGTAATAGCTATGGAGGAAATATGGGAGACATGGAGGGGGAACTTTCACCTTGGTTCTCACAAGAGATCAAACCTTTACTTCTAGAGTATCCGTCCCATCGCTTTAATTCCAGCACTGTCTATCCAAGTAGATAGGATGTTATTTTATATTGGGATAATATCAATTGGTAGCATGGGGATTCTAAAACTCCCACCCTACCACATCAACATTTATCTTAACTAAGCTACTGTTCACTAGCTTCTGACTATAATGATCATCCTAATTTTGACCCCATCACTACTACTTAAATACTTGTTGTTTTCATGCATCTCTGTCCCAAATCGTTAACATTAACACCCATCACCTAACCAGTTATATCGCTCAGCATCAGGTCTCAACATATGGTACTGAAGGGAGGCTCAATTATGAAGAGAGATACCATAAACGTGCTACATGAATGATGGTGGTGTAATGAGGCTTTTTGAAACACTGGAACTTAACCTCACCCAGCAACCAAAAAATTTATTGTTTAATATGTTTCATTGGATAAAAAAAAATTTGATTTATTTGTTTACATTTTAATTTCCTACGCAGGGTCTGGGAACTGATGAGCAGGCTCTGATAGAAATATTGATGACCAGAACCAATGATCAAATTAAAGAAATCAGGGCTATTTATCCTAAAGGTAAATTATCTGATAGTAAACTAAATGAAAAAAACATCTGTGTTGTTTGAGCACTAAATGTTGAAAAATACATTTTATTTTATTCTCTTTTATTTCTTTCCTGCAATTAATAAGTTGTCCACAAAAGTAGAGTTGCCAAAGACACTCAGTTTGAAAAAGACATTAAAGATGATACTAGTGGAGACTTCAAGAGACTTCTTCTTTCAGCAGCTATGGTAAGACTATGCTCTCCAGTATTTTACAATATATTATAATACATACATAAGCTGTCTGGCCTCGGTTCACCTTTGACCCAGAAGGTGCTAGTCATTCAAAGCACTCTAAGAATACTCGCCCTTAGGAAATAATAAAAGCTCATATAATTAGTTACAACAAAAAACTAAAAATATTTGTATACATAATATTGAATACTACTATACAATTTTTGATATAATATAAAGTGATATAATTTAATAATTGTGCAGGATGTCTTTCACTGTCAGTATTAAAACTGTTGGTAACTGCTCATTTTAATTAATATTTTTTGTGTGGCATTAACATTGAGACAGCAACACTTGTTTTTAATTTTTTTGTAAGAATTTTGCAGAAATTTGACACAACGCACTACAAAGCTTTATTCATTTTTCCAACATTTCACCTATACCCATGGGCGTCGCTAGGAATTTTTCCAGGGGGGGGGCAAAAATTTTCCGGGGGAGGGGGGGGGCAAATAACAACTTTATGACCCATGCCTATACCCCATAATTTTATTAGAAATGTGATTTCTCCTTTTTTCTTCCTGATTGCTATTGTCACAATCACAACACAGTGACAATAGTCATAACGCTATAGTAAATAATTTACGCTCACTCATATATTGACTATACAAGTGAAGACACTGAGTGAGACCAATCATAGGACAGAAGAACCAATGGTTTTAGAAGTGATGACAAATAACTCCAAAGAAAAAGCTGTAAATATGTACTACTTGAACTTCCACTCAAATATCCAGTAAGAATGCATTTTTTAAAATTTGCTCTTTTGCAAGGTATTGCGGCCTAAATCAAGGTTGATTTTTTTTAATATGGCTCGTTTTGCAGAATAATCATAACCCAAGTTACTAGTAAAGTGAGGTTTAACTGAACATATATACATACTGTAAATATTAAACCAAGAGTACATTAATAACATGGAAGGGGCTTGTAATTTTTTTTTATAAATTATTAATACAAACGTATTATGTATGGATATGATGTCTCCAAGAAAATCCTCTCTAATGCTCCTATAGTAAGTAAGGACATCTCTTTACTCAAATGACTTTTGCCTAATTCCTGTCCTACACGCAATATTGGGACATATATACCTGTCTAGATAATTTATAAAAATAACATTTCCTTTTTTCAATATTAACAATTCTGTTTTTAAAAATTGCCATATGCTTCATATATTTTCAATTGCTCTAATTTTGTACATTTTCTAATGTCTTTACTTTTCCTAAATCATTTTATAGTTAGAAAAGTTTATTTTAAAATGTATTTTACAGGGCAAACGTTATGAGATCCCCCATGACAGATTAGAACAGGCAGTCCAAGAAATCATTAATCCACAAGACAATGAACCAACTGGTCAGTAAACAGGGTTTAAGACTAATAACTGAGTAGATTCTTGCTGTAAACATTTTGCTGATTCTGATAGTTCACATTTATTTATGCCCAAGCAAAAAGACATTGCCTTTTGTTATTCTAAAAAAAAAAGAAGAAATTGTATGTTCTGAAAAATAAACAGAAATATCTTATTCAGCTTAGAGTTTACAGAATCGATTCACTGTAGGCTTATTGGAACAAAATTCGATATCAAAATGTTTTAAAAAATTGATCAATGTAAGGAAATACGTTTGGTCTGGTTATCTGATTATTTTGATTAATTACTATTTAATATTTGCCTATAATAACCCAACTACTCAGATTTATTTTCTAAATTCATAAAATGTTTATTTACTGAAAGTAAATAGTTTAGGCAAACCTAGAATTTATTAAACTTTCAATCCCAATCTGCTTTTCTTTGCGCCCTTGAAAAATTTGGACTAAATTGTCTGTTTTGTCGTTAATGCAAAGTGTCATGTATTTCATAGTCCTGTTATATTTTCCATTGTGATACTTTAGGCATGTTTGAAGTGAATTACTGTAAACTATGTGATCAAAATAAAGCCAAAGTTGAAGCTCAGCAGCTGTTTAAGGCAGGGGAAGCAAGATGGGGAACTGATGAGGAAACTTTTAACAGAATTTTCTCTACCAGAGATTATTACCAGCTGAGAGCAACCTGGGATGAGTATGTCAAGGTCAGACTGACATAAGTTTGGGACTATTATATATTGGTTTGCAAGAATGTAATCACCTCATTAGTAAATATAGTCTGCATTACTGATAGATTGTAAATATACGAACTAAAACTTTTTTTTCAGATAACACAAAGAGATATTTTGAACAGTGTTGACAGAGAAACCTCAGGAAACTTCAAGAAGGGTTTAAGAGCCATAGGTAAACTGGGTCATCAGTTTTGCCTCATAATTTAAATTACATTCCAATAATTTTTGTTATAATGTGATAAATATATTTCCCATGTGAAGCATATCAATCTATGAGCTAGCCATCCTTTCATTTTAAATGTCTTATAAAACAGAGGAGCACTACTAATTATAATTTGCATATGATTTATACATTAAATCAGGTCTGGCATCTTTTATAAACATCTAACAATTGAAATGTGAAAATTCATTGTTGTGCTGCTATATACAAACATGCAAATACCATCCACAATTTTAAGTGCAGACAGTGGCGCAACCGGGGAGGGGGGGGCAGGGGGGGGGCTCAAGCCCCCCAGACCAAATCATCAATACATATTTTACTATATAAAGTTACTGAAAAGACTGTCAAACTGTCTTTTCTCAATATGTGAGCCCCCCCGCCCCCAGCACTTTTTGCTGGTTGCGCCACTGAGTGCAGAAAAAACTAACATATATACAGCATTGATCAGTAATTCAGAACTTCCTGAGCTAAGTTAAAAGTCAACTGCTGTTTTAATGTTTGCTTGTTTTTTCTACAGTGATGAATATCCGAAGCCGTCCTATGTTTTTTGCAGAGAAATTGCGTGATGCCATGAAAGGATTGGGAACAGACGAACGAACATTAATTCGTATCATAGTTTCCAGGTCTGAGGTAATCATGCTTTTAAGTTTCTCGCAAACATTATCTACAATTAAGTGCTTGTATTTATTGTTATGTCTAGATTGAAATGTGTATCCATTAAAGCAATATCAATGTACGCTTTGATGATAAGGAAATAAACTTAGGTGTATTAATTCATCATGGTATAATTTATTTCAGTCGCACTTTGTTTTCTAACAATTGCTGTTATGGAATATGTCATAGTTTATCTTTACTGGTTGAATAAATTTACAATTTGTTGTCAGATTGATATGGTCCAGATCAAAGAGTGCTTCCTCAAACTGACCAACAAAACTTTATGGAGATGGATCAAGGAGGACACCAGCTTCAATTTCAAAAAATTGCTTCAGGCTCTTGTTGGTAAAAACTGACCATCTACACAAACTGAGCCCTGCTCCAATTACATCTTACCCAGTTAGCCAGAAATATTTCATATACAAATGTTGTACATTTTTTTTGTTAGAATTATTTTTAGTAGAATTTTACTGAAAGATAAATTATACCTGTGATACTATAACTTTTGTTGTAGGAAATATTTAATTAGAATATTAATTGAAATTATTTGTTCATTTGTTACTGTACTGATGATGTTAAATACAAAACTATTTTTTTTTTTTCGTAGCTCTACCAATGATGAACATGTATTCTCTTTATTTTCTTCTTAGCTCTACCAATGATGAACATGTATTCTCTTTATTTTTTTCTTAGCTCTACCAATGATGAACATGTATTCTCTTTATTTTCTTCTTAGCTATACCAATGATGACCGATATATTTCTCTTTATTTTCATTTTTCTTTTTTTGCAATCTATACAAGCAGTTTAAATTTTTCTATCTTTATGTACGGGTAAAAAATTTTTTTTCAATGATTTTTTTACTGCTCTATAATTTCTATTCATATTTCATAAGCATTTATTCAAGTCTGTTATTTCATTTATGATTAAGCTGATTATTTTTTTTTATTGACTATTGTAGATTTCATACAAAATAAATTTCTTGGAAAAAAAAATCTTCCCCATTTTGTAAAGGTTAAATGAAATGTTTACATTTGTGTACATAATTTATAACTGCTGTAGCTTTTCAACAGTGGTAAAAAATAAAACTATTTACTTCAATTCATTCTACAAAGAGTGCACAACTTTTAAGATGTCGTAACCAGAGCCAGAATTACAATTTTAGGGGCCCTAGGCCAACAAAATTTGAGGCCCCATTTTGAAAAATAAAAAATATTGCTAAGTTTTTTTTTTATTTTTGTATTCTACTCAACATTTTGGGCCCACTTATTTTGCAGGGGCCCTAGGCCACAGCCTAGTCAGCCTATCTGTAAATCCGGCTCTGGTTGTAACTGTACAATTCCTATAATCCCATAAGTTACCTTGTCAGGAAGGTATTTCATAAAGTAACATTATCTTACAGATCCACTTCAACAGCATTGTGCAGGTAAAAAAAAAAAACATTCTAAGAGTGTGAAATTCTATTGGTCATTAGTCATAGGGCTCCAATATCTGTTTGTGTGACCTTTGTATGGTAGTCATAGGGCCCCAATATCTGTTTGTGTGACCTTTGTATGGTAGTCATAGGGCTCCAATATCTGTTTGTGTGACCTTTGTATGGTAGTCATAGGGCCCCAACGTCTGTTTGTGTGACCTTTGTATGGTAGTCATAGGGTCCCAATATCTGTTTGTATGACCTTTGTATGGTAGTCATAGGGCCCCAATATCTGTTTGTGTGACCTTTGTATGGTAGTCATAGGGCCCCAATATCTGTGTGACCTTTGTATGGTAGTCATTGGGCCCCAATATCTGTTTGTGTGACCTTTGTATGGTAGTCATAGGGCTCCAATATCTGTGTGACCTTTGTATGGTAGTCATAGGACCCCAATATCTGTTTTTGTGACCTTTGTATGGGCCAGGTATCTTCACTTCCCCCCCCCCATGTCAACAACTGTCTAACTTTTTCAGACATCTCCCCTCTCCCCCTCTATTGTGTTGACGTAGTATATGGAAGCTAATATTAAACTGTCCACTTTTTAAAGTAGGCCATATGACGTCTTGGCTTCAAATCCTGGATTCCTAATATCTGACAACTAAGAGCTTCTCTAAGGTTGACCCACCGTCCTCATTAAGGGAGGACAGTCCTCCTATTTAGAACGTGTGTCCTCCCTTGAGCAGTGTCCTCCTTTGTGTCGTCTTTTTTAAATAAATGTTTATAAAATTGTTCGGGTATTGGCATTACTGGCTTTCTTTACTCTAGGTAGATAATAACATGCCCAAGTCAGAACAACGGCGGGCAAATATAACCAACTATATGAGGCTTTAAGCAGATTTAACAGTAAACGAATCAAAGACTCAATACATGATATTACAAAGAAATGAAAAAGAAGGAAAAGAAAAATCTTTCAAAATCAGTGATAGAGCATTTGAAAGAGTAGACATTAAATACCTGGGATCAACCATAAGTGAGAAAAATGATATAATGATAGAGATAAAAAACAGAATAGAAGTAGGGAACAATATATTATACACTGCACAAAATACTGAAAAACTGACAGATCTCCAGAAAACTAAAAAAAAAAGAAACACATACAAGACAATGATCCGACCAGCAGTAACATATGGTAGTGAGACATGGACCATCAGCAAACAAGCAGAAAATGTGCTAAACACTTGGGAAAGGAAAGTATATGGGCCAGTTAAGGACTATAACGAGTGGAGAAGTAGAACCAATTCAGAGCTGTACGAACTGTACGAAGAACCAAATATAACAGCTGAAATTAAAATGAATAGATTGAGGTGGGTAGGGCACATAGAAAGAATAGAAAACAATAGATGTCCAAAAGCAATATATAAGGCAACACCCAATGAGAAAAGGCCTAAAGGCAGACCAAGAAGCAGATGGTTGGAGGAAGCGGAGAAAGACCTTAAAGCCATAGGAGTGAGAGAGTGGAGGAAGAAGACCAAGGATCGGGAAAAGTGGAGAAGAGTAGTATGGCAGGCCAGGGCCCTAAATGGGCTGTAGAGCCAAAGGAAGAAAAAGAAGAAGATATGAGGCTTTAGTAGGCATTCTTGTTTTACGTAAGAAAGAAAAACAATTCTTATCAGTCTATTGAGGCGTCCTCCGAATGGCTGTGGGTTAAATCTACGCGATGAATTCAGAGTTGATTTCGGTGTTAAGTAAATAATATTTGTGGAAGCCATCACCCTCTACAGCAGTGGTTCTCAATCCGTTCTCCACAAAACAATTAGGGTGTTTTTGTAAAGCCATTTCAAAGTATCTGCGAAAAAAAAATTGGTTCGTGTTTTTCCCCCTCCTTAAATTTGTTCCGTTTAACTCTAACTCATATTTTTTTTATTATTATTATTTTAGAAAGCGCGATCACTAAGCTGAAAAACGTTTGTGAAATCCTCTGCTGTAAACTACAGCAACTAGTGAATCTTTATATGATACAAGTAATAAACATGATGAATTGTAGATAATATTGAATTCCAATTGATAGTGATAAACAACACTATATAGGTCTAATATTGTAGATAATGTTGAATTCCTATTGTTACGAGTGTTGTAGATAATATTGAATTCCCATTGATACGAGTAATAAACACGATAATACCCAACGGATTTCTTTGTTTATCGTAATTTTAAGAGAATTTAGGGGTTGTTCCCTTACTGCGTAACGCCCAGGCCCGAGGGTATGCCTAAGTGAGACACACAGCACTAAGTAATGGAATTAAAGAAAAAAAAAGAGTTATGTAATAATCGAATGTCCCCCTGTTCTTAAATGGTTAATGAATAAAACACTAAAATACGGTAGGCTTAAATCATGGCTTAGATTCCCCGACATATTATTAAAACGGATTCTTATCATATATTCAACGGCAGGCATTGATTTAATTAATATCAGCATGTGTGTAAATATCCATATCGTGCCCTTTCTTATTTCCTAAATTCCTACTTTATCATGTAGATTTATTCATTTTTTGGACATATGCATATTCATACTGGTAAATGTATTTCCATGAAATCACCAATTGAATCATTTACAAGAATAGAATTGTTTTTCTTTCTTTTAAAGTACAATTTCGTGTAAATAAAAAAATAAAATCCCAGTGACCAGGTGCGTGTGACGAAGTATTAGGGGAAAATCCGATACTCAAATTTTTGCTTTTGGAAAAACCCGAAATAGTAAATTATGTTTATGTACGTTTAAATTGATTATTACGTAAATGTAAGCCTATATAAGGCTACGCTAACTCAACAACAGCTTGTAAGCTAAAAAAGATAGATGTTAACACACACACACACACAAAATAACATGGAGAAAGTAAAGTTTCTCTTCACTTCTTTGATGGTTATTATGATACAGTCAAAGGTAACGCTATGATTAATTTTTAAGTTGGTATTTTCTTAAAGTTAAGACTTATAGATATTTTTAATATTTTTGATAATATTATTATTGATACATCACCATGACATCACACCTCAAATTGTTCCAGATCATAATATTGATGAAATTGTATATAAAACAGTCGTTTCTGACGTTAGAAAAACATTAATTATTAGTTTGTCAACAAAATGAGCAGTTTATCACAGTATATCACAGTTTTAGCACACGTATTTCAACTATTCGGACTATTTACTATCGTTATTTAAACAAATAGACACCATTTTACACTTAAACAAAAAAAAACAATCCATTACGGCTTTCCTAAGCTAATGCTCACGACTAAAACAAATCGGGTTATTTAGTAAGAAGGCAAGCCGTAAAATAGAGTCTGTAATGTTGAAGGATAAATAAAAGAGTATACATTGTTTAAGTATAACATAGAGAGCATATAGCAGTGGTGGCAAAAATATAATACGCGTCAGCCCCCGTAGCGTGAAAATTTTACAGCAGGGGCCAGGCATTCTACAGCAGGGCCAGGCAATAGCAGGGGGGGGGGGCAGGTAATACATTTTACCTAAGTAGAGCAAATAAGCAGAGGGGGCCAGACAAAATGAGGGAGGGCCCCGGCCCCCCCAGCCCCCCCCCACCCGCACGCTACGGGCCTGATACGCGTGCCACAGTCGGAAAGCAGAGCCTCATCCGTCGGCACGCGACTAAAATAGCGCTTCCTTAAATTTTAATTGGAGTCAGGGCTCGATTAAAGCCTAGGCACTATAGGCACCGTTTCTAGGGCCTACAAACAAAAATAGGGCCAACAAACAAAAATAGGGCCTACAAAAGTGAAAAATAAACATATTTTTTTTTAATTTACAATTATATAACATTAAATTAGTTTTAATTAATCTATAGTCCATACTCCATAGGGCCTACAAAATAATTTTGCTATAAATAAGTGCTTTTTTGTTGAATTTCGGGTACGCGGAATCAAAAAGGTTTACCACCATTGTTCTGTATTGTTTAAGTATAAAATAGAGATCCTATAAAATACCGGTACATGAAATTTTCCCCATATTATTTAGTTTCTGATTCTTTTTAATGATAACTTTGTTTTATATCATTTGAAAGACCATCAGTGGCGTAGCGAGGGGTGGGCGGGGGGCGTCATGCCGCGGGTGCTTCACACAAAGGAGCGTTAAATGGTATATTTTACATATAATATTATATGTTTTTCGAATGGGGGGGGGCGCTGCTGAAAAAGGTATTGTGCCCCGGGCACGAGTTAAGCTCGCTACGGCACTGAAGATTATACAGATTTTTTTTTCAAATAACATATTCTAGTGATTGTGTGTGTGTGTCAGCCCCGTAGCGTGAAAATTCTACAGCAGGTGCCAGGCATTCTACAGCAGGGGCAAGGCAATAGCGGGGGGGGGGGGTAGGTAATACATTTTACTAAGTAGAACAAATAAGCAGAGGGGGCCAGACAAAACGCAGGGGGGCCCGACCCCCGGCCCCCTGCCCCCCCGCACGCTACGGACCTGGTGTGTGTGTGTGTAAGTGTGTGTTATATTAAAAAAAAAAGGTTTTTATCCAAAGTGTCATGTTTTATTCCAAAGGTTGAATCTACAGTCGAAATTAATGCTCTTTTTGTAGCCACATCACAAGAAAAATCACAGACTTTCTGCATTCACTACCTTTCTTCAAACCAGATTCTGCCCACGTCACCAGAAGATGCTACTCCCCATCAATTGGTTGATTGGTCTCATTCCAATGGATGCAAATTAGAAGATTTTCGCATGAAAGCCACTAAAGTGAGATTTGAGAATAACACTGTTGCTCTTTCTAGCGGCGAATGCAGTCTTTTTCAGAAGGCCAAAAATGTGCAAATCATCAAGGGTCGAAACGCTCTAATCGTCAATAATTATCCGTTCACTAACCAATCTGACGACTCTTCCGAATATCAGCCTATAAACATTTCATTGGCAATCATTTCTTACCATGATTATCAACAAGTTTTACTTAATCAAGAACCTATTTCAGTTAAACTGTTTGCCCCAACAATGTCACTTTGGGACCTAAATATGATTATCATTTGTTTATTTTCTACTATATTTGTAATGTCTGGGGCAGGTTGGTCAGCACTTACAGAATTTTACTCTTGTAAAACAGCGAACAACTTTTCCCATTTACCAAAACACGATGAATCCTCACACGATCTGCAGAATGTGTGCAAAGATGCAGACGTCCAAGAATCAGACGATTTTCCAAAACATCAGCCGGTTGTCATTACAGCCGAGGACACTCCAGAATCCCATGTCAGTAAAGATATGCTCATCCCAAAACAAGAAGAATCTTCACAAGCACTGGACACAAAAAAACAAAACACAAATTCGGTCAATATTTGTACAGCTGTCGTTTGGGCTGTCGTCATCTGTTCCCTTGTCCTTTTACTTTATTTCTTTTTCCACATAATGGTTTATGTCTGTATTGCTTGGTTCGTTATATATGGATCCTATAGCATGTATCAGTGTTTACTGCCTGTCTGGTCACGGATAATGCCGACATTGTATGAAATATCTGTGGATAGACCAGCATGCTGTAAAACAAAGGTATCTATATCTATATATTTTTTGTTATTTAGACATTATTAATAATACACAAGCAAACGGATTTGGGTACCCAAACGCAAACCGTTTAGATGTTCCTCACTAATGTGAATTAAAAGAGATTATGTCCTTTTCTGGGGCTATTTCTGAATAGGTTACCAAGTGCCGTAACAAGGATGGGGCTGTCCCCCACGGCTCTTAATTCTTATCTTTCAGGTACGGCATTTTCAACACTTTATTTTTGTTGCATTACAAGGGAGTGAGTCCGAGTGACATTGTTAGAATCTGCCCCAACGCCAGTTACGCCTCAAAGTAAAATCATAACATATTCAAAAAAGGGCTTTTTTTTTAACTAGGGCTTTTTTTTATCAATCTGGGAAATTTGAGCTTTGAAAATTTATTTTAATATATTATCTATATTGATATTATTATTTTTAATTCAGTATCAAAATATAATCAAATATGTTTACCTTTAAAAATTGTAGACTTTAAATAATTTATATGACTTCTTTTTTTTATTTTAGATACAGGTGAGAAACGTTTTGTTGTATTTACCGTGCTTAGCTTTTGGAATATTCTGGGCCATACAACGTCATTCAACCTACGCCTGGGCATTGCTAGATACTATTGGAGCGTGTCTTTGTATTTTCGCTGTAAAGAGCATTCGATTTGACAGTTTCAAACTTCTATCAGCTTTACTCATTTGTTTCCTTATTTATGACATATTCATGGTTTTTATTACCCCTTTCTTTACGAAAGACGGCGACAGCGTAATGATGAAAATTGCTACTGGCGGTTCAAATGACAGGGAACAAATGGAAGCGACAGAGACTAATAGACCAAAAGAATTTATACCGTGGCTATTTGTCATTCCAAGTCTCAGTACGGACACATTTATGGCCTGTATGAGACGGACTTTTTCTATGCTGGGTTTCGGCGATATAGTAATTCCAGGAATTCTGATCTCATACAATGCTGTTTTAGATGTCAGGTCCAATACAAAAATGGTGTATTACTTAACATCATCTTTGAGCTACTTGCTTGGCATGGTGATATGTATGATATCATTGGTATACATGAACTCTGGTCAACCGGCGCTTCTTTATCTCATACCATGCACACTCATCACAACACTAGTCACTGCACTGGTCAGGGGAGAGTTACGTAAGCTGGTAGCCGGATCAAATGTCCAGCCTTGACCAATAGACATTGATGTGAATTCATAACTTGAATAGCAGTATGGATCCACTGTGTATATTGTAATGATAATTCAAAGAACTGTGATTTATTTGTTTACTTTTTAAACTTTCATGCAATACGTTTTTTTTTCTGTTTGCTTGTTTTCCTTTATTTATTTGAAAACATTTTTACTTTGCAAAGCGCCATATTCTTGCTCGCAGTTAGTTAAGAATTATTACTATTTTATGGGTTAACCTAGTAGTGTCAGTCTATGTCTAACCAGTGACCTAGTAGTCTGTCAATGTCTAACCAGTGACATAGTAGTCAGTCAATGTCTTACCAGTGACCTAGTAGTCAGTCAATGTCTAACCAGTGACCTAGTAGTCAGTCAATGTCTAACCAGTGACCTAGTAGTCAGTCAATGTCTAACCAGTGACCTAGTAGTCATTCAATGTCTAACCAGTGACCTCGTAGTCAGTCAATGTCTAATCAGTGACCTAGTAGTCAGTCAATGCCTAACCAGCGACCTAGTAATCAGTCTATGTCTAACCAGAGTCAATCCTAGGTTTAGGGCAACTAGGTAACTGTCTAGGTCCCCGACAGCCTATAGGGCCTCATTTCAGTAACACATTTCTGTCTAATTTTAGAATATAGAAGGCAACTATTATAAAATGAATCCGATAGATATAAATTATAATGTATTTAGAGAAAATAATTAATACGCATAAACATGGTCTCGTGTTTTCGTTATCTTATATTCGTTGCGGTGGTGTCACTAGGGAATGCGGGCCGCACCTAGTGACACCATCATAGGGTTGACACCAAAAGGAACAGTTCTAAATTTCATAACATAGTGAACTAGGTCTAGTTGGGTTTTATAACCGATCATAGTCAAAAACATGAGAAGTAGCACAGGGTGCCACCATGCACAGCGTCTGGAGCGTAGGTAAATAAATACAATTCATAGCTGCTTGGATCAACCTAGATTTTTTTGCAAATGGAATTTTTTTTTTTAAAAAGGCACGCATGTAGCCACATGGTTTCATGATATCGGAGACTTAGTTTACTAACCATGTTTAATTAAAGTAATATATATCTTTCTGAAATACAGTCAATAATAATGTCGTTTTTATCGCTAAAGTATTGAATAGTAAATTCTCTGATGTCTAGTGCAGGAAAATTCAAAATATCTTCTATTGCTCATGGTGGAAGTCTTGAGGGTGTGACACCGGGCGACACCTATCATAGTGACGCAACTGATTCGTCGTATTCGTAATCGTGTATTCGTACTGAGACATTAGGCAGGACGCAGGACTGTCGCCAATCAATCTTTGGTCCGTAGCCCATGACATTTTCCATCACCTGTTGCTCTTCCGATTTCTCACTCCCTTCTGTTGCCTTGTCATTTTTATACATTTCAAACATTTTTTAGTCAATATAATTTATATAGCCTAAATATTTGTTTGATTTAAGGAGTTTTTTCTTTGTTTTTTTTTTAATTTTTAGTACATTTTAATTTTTTTTAAATATTGTTTTAATGTTTTTTATCATATATGCATACAGATAAAGTCATAAAAGGGAATGGCCAAATGAAGCTTAACCACATATATCAAGTACATAAAAAAAAATAATTTAAATACCGGGTCCGGGTGGAGGGGGGGGCAGGGCTTTTTTTGACACATTAGGATTAGCCCTCAACATAAGAGAGGTGGAGTGTTGGGTATGGAAACAGACATGAACGTGTACATTAAAAACAAAAGAGGTTATCTGTTATATTTGTTAGATACACATCTCCATAACAATTAAACATTTCTCACTGAAATCGGTTTGTGAATCTTAAGCTGTTTTATTCTTTTTTTTTAGCCAGAATGAGAACAACAACGTGTAATAAATGTATCGTTCTTTCAATACTCAATATTATTATTATTTTGTTAATTAATTGATTGATTTTATCGATTTTCTTTATCATTTGTATATAATTTTTTTTTTTGACAACGACAATTTAAGTTGTTGATTTTGTGTGTGTGTCTGGTCATAATGATTCAAATTTTAAGTTAAACAGAACAAATTTTATTGTAAAAATATGTTGAAGCGGAGGAGTCCTTGACACTTTTTTTTACACACTTGCTCGGTCGTGACAATAAAAAAAAAATCCATTTAGTTGACCTGAAAAGTATGATACATGTAGGCCTACTTGTTGTTCAATAGCCACAAGTGTTCATTAAGTATTATGAGTGGTCGACCATTAATTACGTCAATAAGTTTAGCACATTTTATACTCATTCCGTCTCGCCAAAATGTTAAACTTTATTTGTAAAATCTTTACCCCCCCCCTTCCCAATATAATGTCACACAATGTCCCCCCCCTTCCCCCCCTCCCCCCAATGAAAAAACAATACAGAAAACATTGTTATTATATAATTACACATTTAAAACAATGTAAACTGCAGTGGTGTCGTCTAAGGGGCCCAGAGCCCCAGACATTGGTAATTATTATTTTATAATGGTACCCATGAAAAACGTTTTTTTTACTTTGCAGGGGGGGGGTCCCTTTTGATAAATAGCCTTAGGCCCGAGGCGGCCTTAATCCGGCCCTATGTAGGCTAGAACTGCACCTATTTTTATTGTTACTCACAACTTGCTTTTTTTTTTTAATCTAAGTCAAATTTGAATGATGTTTAAATTATTTTAACTATCTTTCCCTCAATTCGTCGAAACGTTTGTAAAGAATAGACATCAATGAAATATTGGTAAAGAGTAGACTCCAATGAAATATTTAGAAAGAATAGACCCCCCCCCCCAATAAAATATCTAGAAAGAATAGACCCCAATGAAACATTTCTAGGTTCTGCAAGAATGTTTACATCACACGCACATGATGAAACTATCAATATGACTAGTGAAACTTTCAATATGAAACTATCAATATGACTGATGAAACTATCAACATGACTAGTGAAACTATCAATATGACGGGTGAAACTATCAATATGACTGATGAAACTATCAATATGACTGATGAAACTATCAATATGACTGGTGAAACTATCAATATGACTGATGAAACTATCAATATGACTAGTGAAACTTTCAATATGAAACTATCAATATGACTGATGAAACTATCAACATGACTAGTGAAACTATCAATATGACTGGTGAAACTATCAAAATGACTGATGAAACTATCAATATGACTGATGAAACTATCAATATTTCTGATGAAACTATCAATATGACTGATGAAACTATCAATATTTCTGATGAAACTATCAACATGACTAGTGAAACTATCAATATGACTGATGAAACTATCAATATGACTGATGAAACTATCAATATGACTGGTGAAACTATCAATATGACTGATGAAACTATCAATATGACTGATGAAACTATCAATATTTCTGATGAAACTATCAACATGACTAGTGAAACTATCAATATGACTGATGAAAATATCAATATGACTGATGAAACTATCTATATGACTGATGAAACTATCAATATGACTGATGAAAATATCAATATGACTGATGAAAATATCAATATGACTGATGAAACTATCAATATGACTAGTGAAACTATCAATATGACTGATGAAAATATCAATATGACTGTTGAAACTATCAATATGACTGATGAAACTATCAATATGACTGATGAAACTATCAATATTTCTGTTGAAACTATTAATATTTCTCATGAAATTATTAATATTTCTGATGAAACTATTAATAGGACGGATGAAACTATTAATATTTCTGATGAAACTATAAATAGGACTGTTTTTTTCTTTGATCAATATTGTAAATAACCTCTGCTCAAATACTTTAATGTTTTAACTAGTTCACCGTATATTTATTTACAAAGCAAATTCTGTTGTATGAATTTATAAATTCTGATTTCTGACTTGGGGGTCTTTTTTTTTTATCCTGTAATAAACAGGTTCATGTTGATTCATTTCGTCGACTATCGTTTGATTTAATAAATGTTCAGTAGATTTGTAAACTAAAATGTACTTATACAAAATAAAAGGTAGGCCTAAACAAAAAATTAAAAAAAAAAATATTGATTTTTATTTTCAGATCTTATTATATATTCCCCGAAATGCTTGTATTCCCTTCGAATAGAATATGTTACGTTGTCAATTGGACAATTTTTCTAGCTAAGTCGTTTATTTTGACGTTCAAAAGTTTGATAGTAGTCTCCCCCCCCCCAGAGGCGTACCTAGAATAGTAGAGGGGGTACAAATTTTTTTACATTAAATATTAAGTACATTATCTCATGTCATGGTGTCGAATGTCGGATTCATGGGCCCCCAAGAGGCCAAGCCCCACGGCCCCCAAATCCCTAAGTTCGGCACTGTTCCCCATCTTCCTGATTAATATTATTATTTTTTTGAATGATTGATAAACAGCTCACCTTCTCACCTTCAGACAAGTTATTTAGGAACGTCCTACATCCAATCACAATATTAGCCTGCAATGGCCAAGTCACCGGCGGCGGAACGAAATATTTTAAGGGGGGGGGGGCAAGCCAAAATGCAAGGGGGGGCGGCGCCCCCCCCCCCTTGAAAATTTAAAGGGGGCAAGACACATTCTTGAAAATACAATGTTTGACCTATATTCTTGTAAATACAATGCTCAACCTAGAAACTTTGGGACACTAATTTTTTGTAACATTAATCAAGCCCATGTGAAAGTTTGGCGCCATACATACGAAACCAGACAGTAGATAATTAGCTTATCACATTTGTTTCTTGATAATACATGGACACTTAGCCTTGCTTTTAATTCCAGCCTAACTAGGTCATCTAACTTAACAGGTATGTGTCCCCAAAAATACAAACTCTCTCTAAATATGACCCACATTGTAATAATTTCCGGCTCTTCCAAAGTGTGTTACAAAAACATATTACCAACCGTGCTCGTTACAGCGTGTGGCGGGTACAGCTAGTATTTAATATTTAGCGCTAAAATAAAAAGTGGGGGCCCGGGGGACGCTTGTATTTGGACTCCGCTCCCCCATCCTATTTACGCCACTGAATATTATTCTATTTTTATTAACTTTATGAATGATACACATAAAATGTTGACACATACCTTGCTTTTTAATCTTTTTTGTATCGTAATGTCAGTTTGTTTACAAATTTAATAGTGAAATTAGATCAGAAAATAATTATCATGAATGAAGATGAACACGAAACTGAAACCGGAACCTCCATTAAAAAAAAAAAGTAATTTATGAAAAAATAATAAATAATTGCATTCACTTTAAAAATTACATTTGCCGTCATTCGGTAGATGGCAACACTTTTTAAAATATGCCACAACAACTCTCAATAATGTGATTACTGTAAAATGTAAATTAATTATAATTTCTTTCAAATATTAAATTTAAGAAATAAATCAAATGAATTATGAAAATGAAAATGATACATATAAACTAAAATGAATTACAAAGTTAAAAAAGGTAAACAAAGTTAAAATTTTAGGGGGGGGGGGGCAGACTGGAAATTCAAGGGGGGTGGCGCCGCCACCCCTTAAAAGTTTTAGCCCTGCTCCGCCGCTAGTGGGCCAAGTCATTTTTTCCTGGAGCCCCAAACAAAAGATCTCTTTGCCTATCTTGAGTTGGACTTGATGCTGTATGCAGCGTACAGCATGCCAGAATGCGATACTCGCCCAAAACATTTTTTTTTCTAAAGAACTTTTAAACACTTCTAGAAAAGCAAGACTTTTTTTTTATGTCAATACAATTCATCCTGACGGCAACTATTTGTTTAAAAGGAGACAAATTTTGGAGCACAAGACAAAAAAAAAACTAAGTTCATTAAGGTAGTAAGAATTCTGCGTTATTTATGTTTTGGGGGGAAATTAATAGGTTAATTTCAAAGATATGCTTAACCTATGCTGTGACAATTAATGTAATAAAGAGCTTCGTGTGTTTCTAATATCTCCATTTGGACAACATTTTTCTTAAATAGTGTCTGACGAAGGCCCGTGGGCCTAATTTGGACTGTCGGACTTGCTGTGTATTTAAGAACAACAAGCAATGTGATAATATTATCAGGGCCATATAGTGCTATGATACAGAGATACGGCGACATCTTTCGCCTCTATCGAAATAGGAACGGGGCGGGCTATAACAGCGACATCTATGGGGCATTTCGAAAGAAAAAAATATTTAGTTGGAGGCATTTTGAAGACTTGCATCATACTAAGAAAATCTATTGCTTGACCCCCCCTCCTCCTTTGAATGTCACCGCTTATACTGTAATGAGCTAGTAACTCGTAGTATCATTCCTACATTTTAATTATGCTTGTGAACATTATGTGTATGACTCAGATTTAAGTTGTGATTATTCTTGCTGCTGGTTAGTTCCTTGGGCTCCTTGAAGAGGAAAGAGCCTTAGCAATAACCCTCCAGCGCATTCTGTTTTGAGAGGCCTTCTTCATATCACCCCATGATAGGTTGCGACACTTCCTTTTCTCCAAGTGGTCTTTGGGCTGCCAATCTTTCTCCATTTTGTAATGTCTTATGGAGGATTCCTGTGAAGAATGTAGTAATGATATATATATATATATATATACCCAATAAACAATACCCCCACGGACAGATAGAGGTCACCTAGGGGCATAATTAGGGGAACCCCAGGGGCAGCCACTAGGTGACCCCTATTTATTTGCACCCTGGAATTGTTAGGGGGCACCTAGGGGATGCCGATCGGCAGTCGCCTAGGTGACCTCTAATGGTCATATTGTGACCTAGAGAACTTTTTTGGCCCTTCCCTGGATAATATTGCTCACCCCTTATAATAGCCACTTGTGTTGACATTTGGCATTAAGTTATATTTTTTTTTTACAATTTACAAACAAACATCACACACAAAGAAGGAAAAAAAAATCTTTTTGAGATATACTGTTAATTTTATTCTTATAATAAACCTCAGTCAAAATTACATATTACAACATCAAATTTAATGAAATCTAACAATAAATAAAATAGTTATGACATTTTATATAAAAAACACATTTTATGAGCCAAAATTATCAGATAACCAAAACAAACAAAAAAAAATCAAAATGAATAAAATGCCACATATTATACATTAGTGAGACCAAAAATGCAGAATGTTTTTTATAATGATTTTGTGGTAGGCTATGTAAAATGTAGAAAAAAGACAGTGTTTAATTTTATTCACAATTAAAAAAAAAGGTACAAATAATTTTTTTTATAACAATGCCTGTAATTCTTATGATCATATTAAATCTACACTAAAAATACACAATATACTAACGATTCATAAATATTTATATACAGATATGTTTAAAAAATCAGTGAAACATGCATGAACATTTCTTTATCGAAAAAAATAAAGATTTTTTTCCTGAAATTAGGTGAAAGACATTTTAACATTGTGCTCATTTCTTCAGCATGTATCAGCTAAAACCCAAATATTCATCCCCCATTTAGTTGGCTTTAATGTATTGTCTAAAACTATATTTACCACTAAAACTATATTTACCAATGTATATTCTTTCATCTATATTAAGATTTTCACAAGCCTGGCAGCATTTCATTCACTTTTTTCTTCTGAAAAAATAATGCATATTTTACCTTGGCTGGAAATTTTGTATTTTTAAAATCCATGAATTAGTTTGAATCCGAGCTTAGATATGAATGATCACGTCCAAAGTCCATAGAATAGCACATCGGTGGAGAAATATGAATGTGTGGAGAAATATGAACGCTAAATTGGTGTTTGTGAAATACTCATGCACTAAACAATAAATATGTAAAGCTCATTGGGTGTCACTTAGTCCAGTACTCCGACAGGGAACTTTTCAGGTCTTTCTCGTGTTGTGCATTGCTGTTTGTATATTTCCCTATTCGTACCATAACTCCAGAAGAACACAACTTGATAAAAGCTCCTGCAGAAAAGTAAAAACAATGTAAATTTTGAGTGGGATTTTTTTTCATATATGTAAAAGTACAATATAGTTTGTATTACATAATTTCTCCATACATGTAATAGTCAAAATTCTTATGATATAAAACTTAACAAATTAGTACAAGTTACCTTTCTTCCATAATATAGAAAACATAATCACCAATGAATTTATTAGTAATTTATTACTATTTATTAGTAGGCTATTTAATTTATAAATGATTGTTACCTGGCATAAGAAATTCAAGATAACATTGTCTTGTTTCTTGTCAATCATCATCGAGAAGATGAAGATCTGGTGCCCTAGCTGGAAGTGTCAAATCGCTTTGAGAGGTCTATCAGCAGTAATGCCATAGTCATATGTTTGTTCCCAAATCAACCGATATATTTTCTCCAGATGTGGCAGATGATGAACTCTGTTGCATGTCTTGGAGCGTCTCCTTTAACTCACTAATTTGATTATGTAGTACCCTCATTTCTGATTTCAGTTCCAGCATGAGGGAAAGCAGAATTTCAATTTTTTTTATCACCTGCTATGAATGAAAAAGGAAAAAAAAAAATCCATTTACAGCAATTTTAATACATTTTTTTGTCAGTTTGTCACGAATGAATGTCAGAATCAGTCAGCCTGGTAATTCTAACTACATCTGGCATTGACATGAATTTAGAGGCAGAAATGTAATAAAAACAGCCTTACCAACAACTTCTAAACTGGTTGCGATTGCATTTCCTGCAACATCAGATCTTGGAGCTGGCTTTGCATTTCCAGGTCATCTGATTATTCCAGATGAAGCTGGTGTGGTGTCCAATCTGTCTCGCTGAGTATATGGTGCCCAATATGATTCATCACCATCTAACCAATTTCCTGCTACAACTGCAACACTTTCAGGTCTTTCTCCACCATCACCAATGAATACAACCACTGCAAACAGTCCTGGCATTCTAAAGAAACAACAGATTCATTAAATTTATGTTCATTGAAAATTAATTGAAAATTGTTAATTGAAAATCGCAAATACCAAATACAACATATTTGAGAAACACAGGAGGAATGGAATGTAGATACTATGGCAGGCTTTAGTAATACAATATCAGGTTCCATTAATCCATTATTATTAATATAAATGTAATATGCAGAAATTTCACCTTGTTATAAGGAAGTATGTATGATAGAAAAACCAATCTTCGAACTCTTGTACTGAATTACAAAATATTTCCTCTGCATGTCACCCCTTCTGCAGTAGTTCAGAGTTCGACCCAGAGAGACCACATTTTACTATTCCAATCTTCTCTGATGACAATGGATATGTATAAAAACACTAACCCTAATCTAATACTAACCCCTAACATTAACTCCAACTAAAACTAAACCTAACTCCTAATACTAACCCTAACTAACCCAAACCTCTAACAATAATCATATCCTTAACCCTAAGATGATTTACATTGTGGGTCCTGTGGTAAAAGTAAATGGTTCTGCCTACCTACAAAGTTTGTGTATAATTTATGTTTGACTTTTAGTGAAATTTTAAATAAAATAAAACGCAAATTAAATAAAAATAATTATTTAGGGTTAACGACAAGATAAAGTTAATATGCCTTCACCAATTACACAATAGAAAATTTCATTGGTAGGCAAAACTATATTTACTATCACCCTTTTTTTAATCTTAATTTTGGATAAAAACAGTTACAATGACAGATAGCATGGCATTATATACATAGTAAAATGGATACAATAATCATATTATGTTAAGTAATATACATAATTACATATAAGTAATTTTAATATTAATATAATCTTAATTAGAAATTCTTAGAAGTATTTGGGTAAAAATCCATATATCATATATATACATTTATATTATACTATACTATTTATCAAAATACTTTCTATTGGTAAAATAAGGGATTACCCAGTACATAGATTGATACCACTTTATACATATTTCCATTACAGGAGCATTTTGTAACAACTTAAAATTAGAATGTTTTTAAAGTAATATTTAATTAAAATCAACCGACCTTTCAACGAAATGCAACGCAAATCAAATGAATTTGAAATGAACCTTTTCAACGAAATAAAATCAGCGCGATCGAACTGTAAAGATGGCCGCTTCCCGATTCTGTTAGAGGCTTAGAGCGCATGCGCCATCCAATATGGGTCACTCAGGGGCTTGCCCCTTCGATCCAGCCGAGAGGTCCTATAGGAAACTGCCTACCGATGTCCGATAGGTGCTTGACAACGGGAGTCCTCTCGGTGCATGTTTATTGGGAAGTATATATATATATATATATATATATATATATATATATATATATATATATATATATATATATATATATATATACTAAGAGTACCTTGCAAAACCCTTTGCATATACTTATATCCCCCCAGCCCCCCAAATGACGCCACTGTTTGTCAGTGTGTAAGATCGCACAGGTGAAGAGTAGGCCTAACGATATTCAATATTGTAATGAGTTTAATTTTTATTACTTTTAGGAAATATCAAATTTGAATCAATATTTAATTTAATTAATTATGCATTCAAATAATGGTGCTTATTCTATTTAATCTTTCTTCACGATTTTGTTTTCATTCAATTTGTGTGTATTTTTACGTAGAGTGGAGATGTACAAAGCTTAATTAACTGTAAGTAAAGGTTAAACTCAGATTATGATGGGGGGGGGGGGGGGGGCACAAAACCAATAGCCTACTACTTTTTAGTCGATATTTGTTTTCTTTCAATAATTTTAATAATCATATTTATATTTATTTTCTATTTACTAACTTTGTAGGGCGTTGTTCGATAAATGAAATGTATTATACTAAAGTTTTAAGCATTAAACAATATTAGTGTGCTTTTGTGAAATATATAGCCATATTATAGGTCTATGCCTATGCTTTTGCCTACTTTTTTTTACGATTTTTGCTTTTATTCACTTTGCGTTATTTCACGTAAAGACATACACCCTAATGAACTGTTAGCGAAAAAAAAAATAACAGTTAAAATTATAGGATGGAGGAGGGGTGTCACAAGCTTCCTTCGATTTCCCAGGCAACGCCAGGAAAAAAAAAATTATAAAGTTATTTATAACTTGAATCGACTTCCGGATCTTGCCTGGGACTGGGAGTTAACTCTTCTTCAATTAGCAACTGAACCAAATACCTTTTGGTCATTAAAACGTAGAGAAATTGGAATTTAACTAACGATGAGTTTCACATAAAATTGTATTATTTTATGACTATTGAAAATGAAGTCATTAACATCAGTCTTTTTAATTGTTTTATTTCGGATTAAGGTATGAGTTCGATGAAAGCCACTATATTGTCTATATATTATACAGTAGTATTCTAGTATATAATATACACTATACCAGGGGTCGGCAACCTTTTGAGACGAAGAGCCAAAAGTTATAATTTACAATTTTCTCAGTTTTTTAAAGAGCCACTAAAATTGTTGTTTCAATGATATGGCAATTTATAGGTATATAAAATAATATCGTTATTATTATTTGCACATGGAACTGGAAAGCCGTAATTTGACATCGAAAGAGCCGCAACTTGAGTGACTTGACATCAAAAGAGCCGCAACTTGACATCGAAAGAGCCTCATGCGGCTCGTGAGCCGTAGGTTGCCGACCCCTGCTATAGTCTATACAGTATTATGATATGAATATGGTAAAAAAATACAGTAAAATGTAATTGTGTAAAGACTAAGTCTAAGTAAAATGGCCTCATCTTAATTAGATTTAATTTAGTAATCACTTAATCAAAAAATGGTTAACTAGGAGCTACACTTAACTGAATAAAGAGCTTCCTGTGGGTCTAATTGCTCCATTTGGCCAACATTTCATTTATGTGTCTATAGCTTGCAGTGACATCCTTAGGCTTTAGGATTGGCTATTGCCAATATTTGGGCAACTGCCTCAGGGCCATGCCTTGTGCCTACAGGCGTCCCTCCCTTGGAGATCTTTTTTGTTTTGCCACCTAGCTGAAACAAAACTAAATGAAAGTTAATGCTTGTCCCAGGTCAAAGTAGCCGGGGAAACCCATGGTCCATGTCATTTGAATAACTAAATAGTGGACATGTTAGATTTATATTCATTGTCCATTGTGTCTTGTAAAGAGATGTTCCACATACTGAACATGCAAGTACCCAAGGTGCAAATATGTGTACAAATACACACGTTTTTAAAAGTACAAAATACCAAGGTGCAAGTATTAGTACAAGTAATCCATAAATGTATTCTAGTAGTACTCAGCCATGATACTCAAATACAGAGTACCCCATCTCTGGTCTTGTAATAAATCTAATTACATCCTGTTATATCCTAATTGGCATGGGAAATGCCTGATTTAAATTAGCCTGCCATTGACATATTTTTGTTATATAGTTAAACTTATAAGCCTGTTGTACTACAAGTGACACCCTTAGCCCTCGCATACTGCTTAGGCTGCCTCTAATTGCATGCCAAGGATTCCTAGACTCCAATAAATGAACTGTTGAAATATTATAGTAGAAACAATTATAATCAATATTAATAAAACTATAAATTAAATGTAATTTTTATGGTATGTATATTATGCTTTTTTTTTAAATTAAATAATACAATTAAACAATTACCTTTTTTTAATTATAAATATCATTAGTATATTATGTTTTTATTAGCTTCTATTTTTTGAAGCAATTAAACAGTGTTTTTTTTTTTGAGACCTTTAAAAAGATTACATTGCCCATAAGCTTAAGAGAATTTATTTACTGGCTACTCAGATCAATGTGATACATGTACCTTACTACCACATTCTCAGAAGAAATAGTTGATAACTCTGTCAATGACATAGAAATACTAATTAGGAACTTTCAATTATATTTTTAAAATTCACATCTGAATTTGTTACAAAATATCTAAATTTTTTTTTACCCTACAGATTGTTGCTTCCGGGGGTAATGCACTGCTCAAAGTAAAATCATCTGAGGGAGATGACTCTTTTTGCATCAGCTATAATTCTCAGTATCAGCGTTTACCATCTACATTGGAAGAGGCAAGCTACCATGTTCTGAATGATTTTTCACAAATCGAAGGGTGCACTTTGACAGAGTTCCCACCGACACCAAAGTTAGATAACAGTACTGTCGCCCTCATGAGAGGAAACTGTACGTTCATTCAGAAAGCTGCCATAGCAGAATCATTGCATGCTCACAATGTCCTCATCGTTGACAACAAAAATTCTACTAAAACTCCTGTACCTGGAGGAAACTCTACAGATTATAAGTTCATCAACATTACATTAGCCATAATCTCCTGGAATGATTACAGCCGTATGCTGCAGCTTCATAAGCAGCCGATTTCAGCTAAGCTGTACTCCCCAGTACAGGCATTGTGGGATCATAATATGATCATCATTGTTGTACTCTCCACTTTGTTTGTTATGCTTGGTGCAGGATGGGCAGCCCTGAAAGAAAGCAGGATGGGTAATAGATTACGAAAAAGGGGGTTGAACTCTAATTCTTCGAATCCAGATTCTCCAACCCAGGCTAGCTCTCCAGAGCAGCAGTTCACAGTCTGGATGGTGGTCATATGGTTTGTCCTCATATGTGCAGTGATAGTCTTGCTGTACTTTTTTTATGACATGATGGTTTATTTTTTTATAGCCATGTTCTGTCTAGCTGGATCTTACAGCCTCTATCAGTGTCTGCTTCCAGTGTGGTCACAGATTGTTCCACTATCTTACGACATACCACTTCACAGATTTCCCTGTATCAAAACTAAGGTAATTTTTTTTAGATTTATTATGATTATATATTGATTCTTGCAAATTCTGCTCCCCATGACATAAATATGGAACGAGAATGATTCATAAATTTCTCATATTTGGATTCCTTGTTTTACTTTAAAGTAACATTCTGTGTGTTATTTTATTCATACAGCTTTATTTATTTTCCATTTCAGGTTAAACTGAGGAGCTTTTTACTTTACATGCCTTGTTTGACATTGGCAATATTTTGGGCCATAGAACGCCAT
Source organism: Bulinus truncatus (assembly GCA_021962125.1). NCBI lineage: Eukaryota > Metazoa > Mollusca > Gastropoda > Planorbidae > Bulinus > Bulinus truncatus. The sequence goes on along the minus strand of JAGDYQ010000067.1, from coordinate 2,442,202 downwards.
GCGAGATATGCTTGGGTTCTACAAGACATGCTTGGGGCATCTTTTTTGCATATTTTTTATTTCAGAATCTTCGTCTGCCTAATTTAAAGGTGATAGCAGTTCTTCTGGTGCTTCTCCTTATCTATGATGTATTCTTTGTTTTCATTACCCCATTAATTACGAAGGATGGAGACAGCATAATGGAATCAGTTGCCACAGGTGGAAGTGGTCATTCTAAAGAATCCCTCCCCATGGTATTCCTTTTTCCACTTCTTGGCAATAACCCATTATCCATATGTAGGGAACGCTCATATTCCCTGCTTGGGTTTGGTGATATCATCATTCCAGGACTTCTTGTGTCTTATAATGCTGTTTTTGATATCCGTTCCAATACAAAAATGGTATATTATTTATCATCATCTTTGGGCTACTTGCTTGGCATGGTGATATGTATGATATCTCTTGTATTCATGAACTCTGGGCAGCCGGCACTTCTTTATCTCGTACCTTGTACGCTCATCACCACAGTGGTCATAGCTCTATTTAGGCGGGAGTTGCGAAAGCTGATGTTTGGCTCAAAAACACAAAGTGACACACAGTCATTTGAGGAACCTAAGATTATTAAAGATGCTGAGGAGCCAGATACCAACAATGATAGTGTGGATGAAGAACAACGCACTTTAATCAACTGATTTTAATTGAGAGCGTGGCAGTGCAATGAATGCACTATATTTTGAATAACCTTATTTTTATGATTGTCGTCATTTTTCCTTTAGGCCTCACAAAGGCTGTGTTATTTAAAAAAGATTATCTGGGGGACTTTCTGTTCTTTCCATTTTGTGTTTAAGTTGAAATAAAATGAAGTTTTAAGAAGAGTTGTTTTTATTATGTTAACAATATAATTAAATTTTTATTCAACTATTTCAAATTATTTTGTTGATTTTTTTGTTTGTGTAGTGGAATTGTATTATTTTTTTTTACACTGTTGGTTTTTCTTTACTTGAAAGTATTATACATAATGAGTTAAAATTTTAAATATATTGTCCATTTTCAAGTTAATTTTACACAATTATAATTTCTTGAAAGATTATCCTGTTCAATAACATTCATAATTATTTTTTTGAAGATAGAAATCATGATTTTCTTATAGTTTCCCTGATGTGTTGACCTCTGACAATTTGTGTTATACTTCATTTAGATATTTTAAGTTTTTAACCCTTTTGCTTCTATTGCCTCAGTTCTGTTGACCATGTGCTGACCTAAAGAAACTTTTAAATTTTTGGGTACAGTTTTTCTGTTTTGAAAATAGATAAAATCATGACAGGCCTGTGTCATTGTTACTGATAGTGCCTGTGTGGGATAAAATTGAAATCCCCCCCCCCCCCCCGGCTGACTAAACCCTTCTGACCGTTCCCATTTTATTTTATAACTATCCCAGGAGTAGGAAAGACCAAATAAGTTGTTAGGTCAGAGTCCAGCTTCCCTGTAAAAATGTTTCAGCTTGTCTATCTAAAACTCTCGTTCATTCTAGCAAAGATGGAAGCATTATATGTGCTTAAAAACAGAATAATGGATAGCATTAGTCACACCTCATGCCAGCATACATTCGAAGACAAAAGACTGCAAGTTAAGTAAGTCTACCCTGTTGTTGGCTGTTTCCAGATCTCTTTAATTTTTATTAACCTTATATTCCTAGAATTAAAAAAAAAGTGGCTGAGATTATTTTTAGAATATCCCGACATGCACCAAACATATGTTTGACGAGCTTGACACAGATTGGTAAAAGCTGAAACAAAAAAAACTCAGTGTTTCTAGTATAATATGTATAATTTGTATATCCTGAGTAGTGGATAGTCATGTGGTATGGCACACTGTTTAAATTTAGGTCTTAGGTGACTTCTCACATACAATCAGTTTAAAATGTTAACATATCTTCCTTGGTGTAACTTAAGGCCTTTGGATGATGTGCCCACGTTTTCTCTAAATATGCCATGGCTTCTGGAGACATGTGAACTCTACTTCATCTCTCTCTAAGTTCTCTTGAAGATATTTTCTCTTAACTTGTTTTTCCAGGAAAATCTGAAAAGCATTTGCTCACTTAGATTTACAAATTTTTAAACAGAAATGTTTTCACAATTGATAATTTGTACCTTTATCAGCCACTCTTCATAATGAATCCTTGTGGTAAAATAATGGTGGTGCATTTTTAAGCAAGACTTGAGACCCAGAGATGCCAGTTACTTGTGTCTACTCTGGGACATTCATGGTCATTACAGTCTCGGCTAAGACAGGGCAGTAAAAAAGGTCACTACATGTATGCCTCAATGGTGGCAACTGGTTTGATGCAAAATCGAGATATTGTTGCGACTTTGGTAGGCATCTCATCCTTGAGGGAGACTCATAAGAGATAGTCTTTACTTATGATTATTGTACTAATGACACCAAGCATCAATTGATTTGTACATTTGTAATTATTTTTGCAAATTTTTTTTGAACTTTTGAATCGGTAAGGTATTTTATATTCTAGTATATGTAATCACAAATATTTAGTTTGTATATACTTGAATACTCTGGGAACATATTTCTTTCTTACCTTGCATACTGTACTTATTTTGTTGCATCAAATGATTGTATTAAATTCTATTTTTTATGTTTAGATGGCTCATTATTTTACACAAAGCACTTGTGTTTCAAGATTTTTATTTCCTCTCTACCTATCTGCTGCATTTAGACATTTTCTATCTTAACCCTTAATTAAACTAGCAGGAATGTAGTACTATGAAAAAAGGAAGTTTTTGTACATATTTCCAACCATATTTCTTGATTAACAAATAAGTCAAGTTTTGGTACAAGTACTTCTACTTCTGTACACCCTTTATTAACTCATAAAGCTTGTTAACATTTCAAATATTATTGGCTGTCAAATTAAGTGTAAGTAGGTCAGTAAAAATCTCTAGGCCAGTTCATTGCAATAATATAACAAGTTTTCAGTTGTTTTTTTTTACAGTTTCCTATATTAATGATTTGTGTTGACATTTCTAAGATGTTATTTGTCTTTAATAGTTGTTTCTAAAAGTTTTTCTTGAGTACAGTAAGACCCCTCGTAACGGGAGGGGGGGGTATACATTCCATCAAAGTAGACCTTAATATGAAACAGCGTTAAACGAGGTTATCTCATCATGTAAATAATGGGGTTAGGGGAAGATGGGTAGAAAATTGGTCAGGTATTTTACCATTAAATTTATTAATTATGTTTTTTATAACAATGAAAAAAAATGTATTTCTTACAAATAGAAACATAATAAACGAATATACATATAAAAATAAATAAAATTCTAAGTCAGTATGTTTACATTTCAGATCATTCAGTCTGTTCTGTATTTCCAATTTTCTACCTTTTTATCAAGAAGGTATCTAATTTAATTTGCGTTTTCCTTTTGTGCTCTTTATTCTGTAAGAAAAGTCCTTATTGTTGAATTGCCAAATTCAATGCAGCACCAATTTGAGATTGACGTTCACCAGTATCTAATCACTTGCATTTTAGTTTGTAGTGTTTTTTATTATCACCCATATTTATCACCATATCAATCGTTATATAAATTTATACAGTACTTACAATATTGTCAACAAATGTTTGAAACGATAAAAATACGTTTTTATAACACAGCAGGAAAGAAGAAACATAGATGTTGGGAAGCCTAACGCTGCATGTGCAATTTTGGGGAATCCCACAATTCAAATAAAAGAGGGTTAAACCGAAACAGTGCTAAGCGGGGGGTCTTACTGTATTAAGTCTTAATTTTCATTTTTTACATAAGAGTTTTCAAATAAGGTTTTAGGTAAAACCTTTTTTCCAAATTTTAAGAATTGACTTTTCACTCAAGCTATTTGAGTTATTAATGCACTTGTTAAGTTTAAGATTGGTTTTGTAATGGTGTGTTTTGAAGTGATTTTGTTTCAATGTACGTGTGTATATATCATCTGGGTTGTTAAGTTTGTTTTTCTAGACAATTTTTAGTCTAAACTTAATTTAACATTTAAATATTAAATGTATATAAATAAACAGGGATCATTCAATGCAGAATTGCTTACTATATATTTTTGTTACTTATTTTTTAAATTATCTCCCATTATACATAAAACTAATTTTATATTAATAAGGTATCATTAATTAAGCTGAATGACATTTTATTTTATTTTTTTTTTGTAAAAAAAATGTATAACAAAATAACTAAAAAAAATCACAACATTCTGTTTGCATAATATCAAAATGTAACAAAATCATAAAGCTCAAATTTTGATTTTTAAAAAATCAAACAACCATTAAAATAAAAAACAATTCATTAAAAGTACAACATAACAGCAGAATCAAATTAAACTATATAGGCTTATAAGTTTAAAATAATCTGTAAAATTATAATTTAAAAAATATTTTATCTTGTTTTGTAAATGAACATTAGTCATGGATAATCCAATGAATTCACAAAAATACTTGATTAGAAAAAAGTTGACACTTTCCATGTAATACTGTGTAAATTAAGTCAATGCCACAACCATTTTTTTTTAATAAACTTGTATTTAGTTGTTTTTTTTTCTAATATTTGTACCTGTTCTTGTTTAAATTCTTGATGACTAAACAATAATTTAAAAATTGTAATTGTAAAATTCCTATGTTAATTACGTGATGAGATTATAGTGTCAAAATAATTCTGTGTTTGACCTAGTGAAGCATTTTTTAGTGTTACTTTTTGCATAACTTAGCCTGATTTGGCCAGTCAATATGTTTTACAAACAGTAGAAAGTTTAACTTTTTTTAACAAAAAAAAATTAGATTTTGTTGAAATACACTAAAAATAAAATAATAATTTCTTGCATCATACAAATATTTTAAGAAATTATAATGGCCAAATGTAAAAGTGTGGGTGCCAGATACAATTTCCAGTAATTTTTGGCAAAAAAACAAAATATAACCTCAAAATATTCTGGGAATAATGTCCTCCAACTTTTAGTACCAAATTCAACATAGTACATTTGTGTGTATACTGGAAGTTCTAAAACTACATCAGAGACAAATAGTAAAATAAATAAATGGAATTAATAATCAAGATTAGTGTAAAAAAATTTCAGCTATAATAATTTCTTAAGATTTTGTACAATCTTAAGCAATTTTTAATTGTGTGCATTTTAATAAAAATTGTACCATACGTTTTATGGGTAGACTAGTAATAATAATTTATTGCACAATTTGCATTATAGAAAGATTAACAAATTTGTCAATGAATTATGCAATACAAGGTAAAAAAAAACAACTAATTTATTGGTTTAAACTAACAGATGTATTCCAAAAGAATTTTATTTTATAATTCTAACAGAAGATAAGTCAGAAAAACTGTAAATGATGAAAGTGAACAAAACCATATGCTATTGAAGAAGAAAATGTATTTTACTTTCTAGCAGTGTATGAAAATAGCACTTGTATTATTAATTTCTCTATGCTGCAAAAAAGTAACATTTTATTTGAATCTGCTTATGTACCATACTTTTAAATTTTCTTTAAGAATGAATTAAATGTTTTTAACTAAACAATTTAACAGTATTTTTTACTCTAAAATGGTGCATTTAGACAAATTAAAATAATATGCACTTTCTATATTTGTTCACAAGTAATCTTTTATTAGATTTGATGTAAATGTGTGGCTGGTTTTTAGATTATATGAATTAAAAAGGAATATACTGCGGAAATAAAACATAAAGAAACAATATGTGAACAAAAAATTAAAGCAATGATTCACATTTAAAAATGACTAGGTAAAAAATAATACAATTCTTTAAAAATACATTTTAAAGGACAAATTTTCAATCAAACAAGAAAAAGTGATTCATTAACAAACTTTTATCTATGAAATAAAAGACTAAATAGAGGTTGTTGCAATTAAATGTTCAACTTTCACACATGATTAACAATAATCAATAATTGGTACAAAAAATAAGGAAACAACCTAATTTTCAAATTATCCAAAGTGGAGTTCATTCAGCATATTTTTTTATAACTTTGAATCAGAGAAAGAATCAATAATGTAGCAGGGGGAAAAAACTGCTGAGACAAAAATGTGCCACCATAAAACACTGACCAGTTAATTATGTACAGAATTTTCTACTTACTTATTTATTTCTAATGCTAGTAAATACAGTACTAATTCTCCAAGGATGAGTTTCTGAATGAGCAAGTCAATTCTTTTAACTGTGCAGGCTATCCAGTCCACTAGCGGGTCATACAGTCAATGAAAAATTTCAAGGTTATTTCGAATGCAGCTCTAATCACCTCTAGTTGTGCAGACGTAAAAACTGTCATGTTAAATGAAACACAATCTAACCTATCGGTATGAATACCTGTAGAATCAAGGCAGAGATTCATAAAGGTTCTCAACCTTCAGTTCAACATTACTATATGTGTGCAGGTCATCCTTTAATAAAGCACTGTCACTATTCCTTGATGAAACAGAGCACATATCAATATAATGATCCTGATCAGGAACACTGGATGAAACAGCATTTTGCATCATGAGGGGAGTCTTTAAGTCAAGTTCTGGATCACTGCCTCCACAGGCACCCTGGTCACTTAAAGAAGGGAGGCTGGTTCCAATCAACTGGACACTGTCAGACTGACTAGCCTGTGCTAAATGATTATTTGGTTTTACTACCTATAAACAAAAATAAAAAAATAAGAATCAGACACTAATTGCTAGTCTGCAGCCATTTGTTAAAGAAATGATTCTCAAAAATTTTTCAGTCATGACCATATTTTTTTAATGCAAAGTAATATCTGCAAACCCTTAGTTTAGGGACCAGTGAATAGTACTATCTGGCACAAAAGTTATCAAAACGACGACACTATGAAGACTGTTATACAACCAAAATAAGTATGTAAGAATAATCTTTATCACAAAAATAAATTGGAAAACTATTCCTAAGTTTATCAACTAGGATGTTAGTTCAATTGTTATGATAATAACTCATTTAAATGCTAATTCGGCTCAGAGCAAGAACGTTTTTTAAGATCAAAACTTTTTATGGTTTATATCTTAACAAACTAAAAGAAGTTAGTCAAGATAATAGGATATGTAATAATTTTAAAATCAAATATGGGGATGAAATAATTATGTCAGTCCCTTTTAGTCCCAAGATTATTTAAAAATGTAACTATATGAAATAAATTACACTGCACAATCACCTCTGTGTACATGGGTGTCTCATGGAAAGGCAGGACTGCAGGAGGCATACTCCTTGGAAGCTCTGGGTGTGGACTGTTTTCTGTGGCTGTAGTGTTGTTGTTGTTGGAACTGTTATTCCTAAAATGAACAGCACCGACAGCAGCTTTATGTTTTGATTTAGCAAAACGGTAATGCAGCAAGAGAAACACAAACAGCATTAGGAGGAGCAGTCCTGAACACAAGCCGATTATCCATGTAAGGATTGTGGCTGTAATCAGAAATTATTTAGCAATATGTTAGCTGAGATTAATATATACATTACAGTTAATAATATCAACTGTAAAACTGCAATTTTATAAACCAATTTCAAATTTTATGAAGTTAAATCTTATAGTTACATATACTTTGCCAAGAAGATGACAAGATATAATAATATTTATCCTTCAAATCAATTTTTTCATACTGAGTCTTTCCACTTTGAAATTTTTATTAATTAAAAAAAATCTTTATCTTAGTTTAAAATCTTTTAAAAATGTACTATTCTTACCATAGCCATTATCTTTTTCATATTGCAGGGCCTCAGAAGCCACCTTCACATTACTATCTCCTGGTTTACTGAGAGCTAGAGAGAAATATTACTGCAAAATATTAAAGTGTTCATAATATATATATATATATTTATATATATATATATATATATATATTGTACATTAGATATTAGTACTCCACATTTCCCTGAATTGCTATTTAAATTTTTTCTTTTTCAAAATCAAAATGTATTTATTTTACTAAGTTAAATAACCTAATCATCAAGAATTGACTTACGAAATTGACAAATGTAGTTGTAATGAATCCTCATTGTTCCACACAAATTATCTTTCCATTTCCAATCAAAACTTCGCCACATCAAGATGCAATCCTCAACTGATAAAATACCAAGAATTTCTGAAGGTTCACCTTTTGCCCAGTTTGAGTAATTCATCTTTCTCCCTGGATAAATATTGTTTATTTTAATTAAGCAATAGACAAAAAAAAACCAAATCTGTTACGGCTCAGATTAAGAAAGTAATTTGAGTCCTATGTTAGTATTAAACTGGTGGAAACGAATATGAAGCTAAATTAATGAAATTTATTGGTAAAAAAAATTCAGTGGTTTTTTTTTTTTGGAGAGAAAGATAATTTAGAAAGCTGAGTCTTCTACAGATATTTCTGGTATTGTTTCTTTTTTTTTTTTTGACAATGCATAAAATAAACATACGTTACTAACCATTGGTCCATCTCCATACTTTGGACTGTAAATTGGCACCCAGCCAAACACCATTTCTCTTCCAAACTGGCTCTAGTGATTTTAATGTGTGTTTAGTGAAGTTCATCGTTTCTTCGTTTTCAATAGCCAGCATCTCTCCACCAAGATTCCAACACTTTTCTCTTGCATCCTTCCAATAGAGTTCATTGTTCACAAAAAGGTAGCAGACATGATTGTGTACAAAGCTCTTACTCTTCTCCACTTTTGCTAAATGTTGAGGACAAGAGTTACTAGCACTCAAACCTTTAAAAAGAATTGTTTTTAATTATAATAAATTATTTTCAAGTTATTTTTAATGATATGTAGAATCAATTTGATCTCATAAAATTAAAGACAGAATTACATACATCTGTTATTCGTACAGCTATTAAATCAATTAAATTTGTTTGTAATTTGTTCTAAGGATAACAGTATGATAATATCTGGTCTATAAATGATTTTAATAACTATCAATTTATTTTTAAATTTGTTTTTTAAATTAATTTAAATACCGTTAATTGTATCTACAAATGTAATAAAACATGAACTAAAATATGTTTTATAGTTCATACAAAGTAAAAAATAGAATCGCTGATTTTAAAAACAGGATGAAATCATATATTATGAAAATGGTATACAAGTTGTTTTGAGGTGCATATAGTAAGGATTATTTCATTTGGTCACATTCATATATGTCTTGACCTTCATGTGGATAAATTGCCTATGAAATAAATGTGTCTCTTATTACCACAATTATATGACGCTTCTGTCACACCTGTGTTCAAACTAGTTTAGTTTATAACTTATTTTTTGTAGACTATATCAATTTGATTTAATTTCTTAGGTCCATGTGCTACATATAAAATAATAGTCTTATAGAGCTAGGTGGGTAATCAGTATGGCAGCCAGCTAACCCTATAAAATGCCTCAGATGCTCAATGACACACTTCGCAGCCTCTCTCCCCACAAAGATGATGTTACTTATGGCTTACCCAACCACCACAATAAGTTGACACTTTCCATTATTTCAAACCCAAGCCACCTGTCAATCAAACTAGTAGCACGCGTCTACAGAAGTTCACTAATTGTATCATTTAGGGTCATAAATTAGAATTAAGAAATGACAATCCTATTGTTTCAAGGTCAAATAGCTGGTATGATTTTATGTCAACGTGACAGTTTCTGTGTTTAGGTATGATCTATTTCTGTTTATAGAATTGGGTTATTTACTAATATTTTTTCATGTAATCACAAAATTTTTAAAGTACACTGCAGTAAATCAACATCTCTAGCAAAAAAATTTTCTTCATTTTATATTACAAGTTGAACTTTTGGCCGCATACCTGGGGGTGAGGGTGTGTTTTAGCCCACTATGACCGGATGAGTGGTGGGAATAGCTACAT
>JAGDYQ010000067.1:2421423-2431824 GCA_021962125.1 Bulinus truncatus | reverse complement strand
TTTCAATCAGAATCATTTACCTGTCTCAACAGCTATCCTATAGCCATGGTCTAACCTACGCCCTGATCTCTCCAAGGTCTCTGTATTATCAAGTAAACGAGTTCTCTAAACAAGACAGAAATATAGTACATGCATTTTTCTTAATACATTTACAAATGGAATAATGTTGATCTGACATTCAAATAATAATGTGAAAACAAGAGAATTAAATATTTATTAGAAGTTAACAAGGTAAAGTAAATACAGAATGAAAATTTACTTGGTCTTCAGAATCATGTGTGTCTTCTCCAAGCAGTTCATCTCTGTTAGCATCTATTCCAAGTTTAGCTCTTTTCTATAAAATAATAATTAATCCTGTAAGCCAAAGATGAATTTTTGATAGCGACGAAATTACTTTTTGTTACAGGGTAATGCTAGTGTGATATGTGAGACATTAAACATACATTTGAGTGTGACGTTGCACATAAATATGTATGAGACGTTACACATACATACGTGAGACGTTACACATACACATGTGTGAGACATTACACATACACATATGTGAGACGTTACACAAATAATTAAAGTGACAGAGTAAGTTGTTATTTTATTTATAAACTAGTTGAAAGCCTGCTGAAGCTGGCTGCTAGATTGAAGGATGCGAAAATTTCCAGTTTTATGAATAGAAATAACAAAGAAATGTAAGAAATACTGTAATAGAAAATAACATTTGGCTTTTATTGCCATGACCACAATACAATTTGAAAAGAAATAACAAAGAGATGCACGAAATACTGCAATAGAAAAGAACATTTATCTTTTGCTGCCATGAACACAATACACCATATTTTTAGTGTATGGACCATTAGTCTGATTATACCACATTTTAAGTGTACGAACCATTAGCCTGAGGGAGACTGACTGATCCGAAAATTTCCAGTTCTGGAATTCCCCAGACAATTTTTAGCAGAGCAAGCAAACTAATACAATGATGTACTTTTCATTTCGTGGGGTGCCGTGTATTGTAATGTGCAGACATTTGGCTTTTATTACCATGAACATCCTATACACCGCACGGTATGAAAAGTGCATGGGAAAGGGATCCACACAGTCAGTCTACCGCCTGTACGGTCTACAACATTAGACGATTATGTATTAGACTTGATAAAATCAAATGTTCATATTTTACTTACTATTTTTCAAGAAATATATGTACACAGATATTTAAATTCTAAGTATATAAATTTGAGGCCAAATATAAATGATAAGAACTAACCCAAACATGAATGGTCCTGAAGATATATCACTGATATATACATGTGCAATTAGGTCGATGAATCTTGAATATTTGAACCAGAATTGTTGATATACATAGAGTTCTGTACAAATATATATCCTACATTTTTTTATTTATTTTTCCCAATCATTTTGAAAAAAATCTATTTACTCACCAAATCAGACTGAAGTTTCGTAAGTTCTGTTTTGAAACTTTTCACTCTGGTCTGATATTTTTTGACGCTCTTTGATTCTAATTCTTTCACTTCTAAATCCATCTGTTCAAGCTGTAATTTAAAACAAAAATTTTTTTATAACTTAAGCAAAAAAAAACAACAAAAAAAAAAACAAAGACAACTAAGATGATAAATGTAATTGCATTCTCATAAAAATCTGACTATAGTTCAGGATAATTTGATTTGATACATACAATTTTATTTTAATTAAGAAACAAAATTCTTAGAAAAATTATGATATACATGTACATGTAATTTAGATTACCAATTCATGTGCTTCATCAAACAGTCTGTCTGCCTGTTTGATGTAGTTTTTGTTTCTCAGCTGCAAAATGAAGGGAGAAAATAGGCATTTATTTGATTTATGAACTATTATTTTTAAATAATGAATGTGATAGCCTACACTGTAATTAGTAAAAAAATATCCTAATAAATGGGACAAAAATTGCACTGCAATAAGTTTGGTAGCTATCATCTAAATAAGTGCATCAAGTAAATCTTCACAACAGTTGATGGTGTTTATGGCAATGGATGCCTTAATCTTTAGTTACCTTAGAATAGCAAGCACACAAAAAAGGGTAAAGTATGTAGGGATCTATAGAATTAAGGCATATTACATTTGCATTAAAATAATGACAATCGGTTACAAAGAATTCCTAACCAAAGGCAAAGCAAACATAACAAAAACAGTTTTGGCTAAGTATATGCCAGGAGTGGCAACTACATGAGTTGATGATTGCTTCATTCAGATTTTTTAATTTTATATAGTGAAAAAATACTTTAAGTGAAAAAAGTAATGAAATAAAAAATGGCTAAATGGGAGTTATACAGATATTAAGTCAATGAAGAGCCCTGGACAATGATATAGTAATAGAGACTTAACTAAGTATCGAATAAAAATAGGAAGAGCTTTTCTAATAAATAATTTATATCATGTATTATGATGTATAAGAATAAACTATAATTCTATCATTCACATAACCCACTATCTCTATTTTTTTGATAAGTCATTAAAAAAACTGAAAAAGTGACTGCAGGCAGTGTTTGGTTGATGATGACAATCATTTATTGAAAATACAATGAATGGCTCAATGGGAGTTGCAATAAAACCCAAGGACGAGCTCTGAACTCAACTAAACTATACAGTAGGGCATTTCTTATAAGTAATTTATAACATGTATTATGATGTAGCCTACGAGACATATTTAGTCAAAGAGTGCCGAATTATTATGTAATCCACACAATAATGACAACCCACTATCTCTGCTTTATTGTAAACAGTCAGTAACAAAACTAAAAAAATGACAACAGACTGTGTCCTGCTGATGATGCCATAGTAAATGACATTACAATAAATTTACTATTACTATATATATTGTCTATATTGACTATACAATCAAATCTCGGTTTATGGGCTTAATTCGTTCAATAGAGTTGCTCATAATCCAAAACACTCATATTTTAAAGCAGATTTCTTATGGTGTGGCTTAACCTGGATCTATCAAATGACACAAACATTTGCCTTCTTTGTAAGAATTTCACAGAAATTTGAGATAGCATTTTGTTAAACAGATTTATTGCTAGCACAGCTACACTTTACTCTAAGGTGTTTACAACATACTACACACCTCCCTGGTGAGACGGAAGGTCGAGTGGTGTAGATCTTGACTGTCAACTTGAGAGTTCAGGGTTTGATCCTCATTAAGAACCATAGATACTTTTGGAAATACACCCAGCTTTAAAAGGGTATCTGACTTAAATTGGGGGAGAAATGTAACTTAAAAGAATATTTTTTTTGCCTTTATTTTTTTTGTATTTTAAGTGAGTCAACTGTGGTCGGCAGCACATGTGCCATCACAAGCTTAAAAAATATGGCAGTGTTTACTTTAAAATACAATGAAATAATATAGGCAAAGAAAATTATTTTTTTAAGAAACTTAGAATTATTTGCGAGCAAGTTTACTGTCCATTTTGTTTAATACACACTAAGACCTATGCATTAAGGTATGAAAGAATCATTTATTATCTCGTGGGCAGATTGTCGTAAACCATGATTTTTTTATTTTTTTTCTTATATGAGTCTCTATTTTATCCCTGTGTAGCATAAAGCAACTGAAAGGTATTTTTTTTACCTTGGCTTATGTGCAAAGAAGAAGGTACAATTTAAAGCTTACAAATACCCGAGCGCAGGTTAAGCTAAAGTACAATACTCCAAACTACTCAAATATCCCATCTATGCGTAACACTCGTAAATCGAGGTTTTACTTTATAACTGAATATAAGTCTAATAATATCAGAAAAATATATGATTACTAGAGTAGACTAGACTAGTGAATTAATATACAAACTTAACATACGTACCTCCATATGAAATTGCGATTTTGCCTATGTTATGTGTGATGTCGGCTGTGACTGATGAATACTGTTGTTCGTAGCTTTGAATAATACTCATTTTCAGACATTAACTGTACAGACAAGGTTAAAACCTTTTTATTTCCAAACTATGACAAAATGTAAATAGGCTTTCCATGTAAATATCCTGTACTTGCAGTCCTTAATAACTGATAAACTGGTATAGTCGGGAAAATAAAGTATCAGTATTTATTTTTCTTTTCATTTTTCTTTGTGTTAAGAGGGTCGAAAATTGAGCATTTTTTAAATTTATATTTGAATTTCAAATGAATTTGCATACAAACAAATTAAAGAATACTCATTGATTATATAAGAAAAATATGTATCGGTTCCTAGCGTAAAAGAAAATGATATACAACCTCATATATCTATAACGCACAAAATTATCGATTAGTCTGTACGTATCATTGATAAACCACTTTAAACGAGCTAACTGAGTTAGATTTATTGCTAATCGATTTAGATATTTTGCACCCCCCTCTCCTCCTTTTATATCATTTCATTAAAATTGTGGGTGTATCTCTGTGAAATCTCTCGAGCCAAGACAGTCTCTTCAGGTTCGTAAGCAGAGCCGGCAGAGCCAGAGGCAAATTTATCGGCTCTCGGGGCCTTGGGCTTGGGTTATGAAAGTGTCTCGCAAAGCCAAACTTTGTATTAGCAGAAACACACTCCACAACCTGTTTAATGTTCCCTTTTTACATCAAGGCCCCCAGATTTTCATCTGCGACTGGGACCTCCACGACTCAAGTCCGTCTCTGTTCGTATGAACTAGCTTGCTACAGATTCGTTCTTTGGTTTTAGTGGTAACCAGGCAGAGACTCTCTGTCGTTTCAGGCCAAATAACTTGATGGGGGCCATATAGCATCAGCTTTGATATGAAACTATTTTGGAAGTGAATCCAAGACACTCGCTATGTTTACATATATACAATAAAGGCTAAGCAAGACTCAGGCTTAGACGCTTAGTGGGTCACATCGCATGTTTCTAACAACAGCTGTTGATAAGAAAGAATTGTATATACAAATAAGAAAGGGGGCTCGCCACCTCTTATTTGCTCGGGATCCCAACTATTGCCCAGTGGTCTCGCGCGCTGTGACGGCCCTATGTCTAGATGTATCAATAAATGTTTATGAAAGACTCATGCAAAAAACACTTAGTGGACAGAAAACCAAATTTGAGGATTCGTCAAATGAAAAGGGAAACAATCAGTTATTAGAATTATTAAATTCACCAACTTAATATAAACTGATTATTTCCCTTTGAAGAAAAAAGGAAGGGGGAACCCCCCCCCCCCCCCCCAATAAATTAAATTGTGAAATACATTATTTATTTCCAGTAGCGCAAGTGGCGCCCGGATCAGAATCTGAAAATGCCACCTGTATCACGTGCAAATAATCTGTAACCTAACACAGATGTCATTGCTCCACCCTCTCTAGTTATGCTAGTGTGTTGGCACCGGCGTAACTGCTGACTTCTCAGATTGACGTCATTTAACTCAACAAGTGCGAAGATTTTCCACTTGTCGGATATGACGCCGTTATCTTCATTAATATCAGTTAACCTTTAAACCTTGTGATATTGTCTATACGTTTTTTTTTATAGTTCCGAAACAACCGTGTGTTGAAATATCTCACCTTGAAGGTCTAAAAACCAATCCTACTTGTTTGTTTGCACACATTTTACACATATCAGCCATTAATTTAGGAAGGGTGGTGTGGCCGTAAAGGAAAGAGGTTCCGACCTTATTGACTTGTTATTAAATGGCTTTACACTATTCAGATCCGTAGGATGCGCAAAAAATATGTAGCTAGTACTGGACGCCATTTTAAGCTATGTATGGCTCTGGTATAGGCTCACGGTATCAGTCAAGTCTTGTTTATTTTTTACTTTATTCTTAACCCCATCAGCATGTAAAACATAGGGTAAACTTAAGAGGCACCGTTTAATAAATTCATGCTGTACCGGCAGAGCCGAATTTACAATTTTAGGGGCCCTAGGCCAACAAAAATTTGAGGCCCCATTTGAAAAATAAAAAAAAAATTACTATTTTTTTAACTCTTTTGTATCTACTCATTTTGAGGCCATTTATTACGCGGGTCCCCTAAGCCACGGGCTTGTTGGCCTATCCATAAATCCGGCCCTGTATACCGGGTCAAGTGAGTTTAAAATTCATGGGGACTGCTGCTTTAAAGAGGATGGTGGGGTGAACAAACCGAGTTCCAAATTCACTCGCATGCCTTAAAACAGAGCACAGTGACATGACCTCGAGGATATGGAAATGTAAATACTGAGGCTCAATATATGGAGGATATCGCACACACCAAAAGAAATATTATGTTTCAGAAATCTCTTGCAGTACAACTCATATCTTGTTTGTAAAGCTGTCTAAATGCTATAATAATGAGAAATAACAAAACTTTTTGTTTGAAACTAGAAAGAGAGAGAGACAGACAGAGAGAGAGAGAGAGAGAGAGAGAGAGAGAGAGAGAGAGAGAGAGACAGATAGAGAGAGAAAGAGAGAGAGAGAGAGAGAGGAGGTAGAGCAGTGCTAAACTTCGGGATTGGGTGGCCCTGGGCGCTTGGTCTCTTTGGGTGCCCCTGCATTTTGACATTCGACACCATGACATGAGATAATGTACTTAATATTTAATGTAAAAACATTTTTGGGGCCCTCCACCCAAGCTGGGACCCGGGGCCCCCTCCCCCACTCCAGCTGCTCCTCTGAGGTAGAGGGACAAAGTGAGCACTATAATTTATAAATTTCTACTTCACAAAATTACGTAACAACATCATATCACCACTTCCCTCCCTCTATCATGAATACACATTCTCTCTCTCTCTCTCTCTCTCTCTCCCTCTTTCTCTCTCTCTTCCCCCCTCTCTCTCTTTCTCCCTCTCTCTCTTTCTCTCTCTCTTTCTCTCTCTCTCCCTCTCTCTCTCTATCTCTCTCTATCTCTCTCTCTTCCTCTCTCTCTCCCTCTCTCTCTCTATCTCTCTTTATCTCTCTTTCTGTCTCTCTCTCTCTTTCTCTCTCCCCCCCCTCTCTCTCCATAATGAAGAATTGAAGCTCTAAACTGCAAATAAAAGTTCAAAACCACCCTAGAACAATCATTCCACTTATTTAATTCCGTACGTTACAGCAGTCTGTGTATGTTTGTTGTTGTTTTTTTAAACCCAAAACTGCGCAGTTAAGATCATCCTGCTCAACAAATGTAAACACACACACGCGCGCGCGCGCACACACACGCAAATCCTTTAGATTCATATTGTTTGTCTCTTGTCTTATTTTGAAGTCTACTTATCAAATGAAAAAAAAAGTCTCCATGTTTAAATGGTAACGCCTATAGCCACTAGCCAAGAGCCACTAGCCTATATCAGTGTGTGATGGTGAAACCACATATCTTGATATATATTGACAGAAATTGTTTTTTTTTTTGTTACAAGCGATTTTTGTTAATTATATTCAAGGCCGCCGAGAAAAAAATTAGGGCCCGGGAAAAAGAAAGCGTGTGAGCCCTAGGAAAATAACTATAACTGTGAAGCTAACAATAACATTATTCAATTGTACATCGAAATGTAAGCCTACCATTAACATTATCCAACAAGGCGCGTACATATATATAGTTTCGGCTACTTTTAAGCTTATGTTAATTAACTAAGTAAAAAAGTTAAAGACTACATAATAAATGAATTAAATATATTTTATATTTCACTTATAATCGCAAATAAAAACTTTTTTTTTTGTATTGGTTTAACTTCATTTGTTTAATTTTTTTTATAAACGTTTTTTTTCCAACCCGACGGGCCAACGACGAATGCTCGTCGCGTTGTCCTAGTCAAGCTCGGGACTGACTTAGAGACAAATGTACTATTATATATATAGGTGCGATGTGAATTGCTCTTGTTTAAGTTTAACCAGACTGCTGCAGAATAGAGAGCTTCTAAGTCTTGTCCTTTGACGTTTAATTTGGATGTCACAGCGGATGAGAGAATCCTCATTAATTGTCACGGGTTGAAAAATTAAAGCAGTGGTACATATATTAAACAAATGTAGCCTTTTTCAAACAGAATTTTTCTCTTCATACTAAAGTTTATTGTTATTTTTACCTTTTTTTGTTAATCAAAAGAGTAACTTTTACATCACAGAACCATTTTTAATGCTTATTATTTATACCCATCACTAACGTATACATCCATGGGCGTATTCATGGTTGAGGGGGGGCAAGGGGGGCATTTGCCCCCCCCTACATTTTGAAAAAATGTCATATAAGAGGGGGGCATTTGCTCCCCCCCCTTACATTTAAAAAAATGTCATAAAGTTGTTATTTGCCCCCCCCCCTGGAAAATTTTTGCCCCCCCCTGGAAAAATTCCTAGCGACGCCCATGTATACATCGTTGTAATATAATTATAAATATGAACAAGTGGTATATTGGCGAGTCCTTTTTTTTTTTTTACTGAGTTGGTGGTTTTATTGCTGTTCTGGTTTAAAACAACAACAATAACAACATCTGGACACAATGATCACTTAATTAAGAGCTTCTGATGAAACCAATCACAATTACAAACATGTACACCCGACCTCAAATCCACTTCTGGAAAGTATACTAGAAACTCTATCTTTCCAAGTCAAGTCAGTATTGCGCAAACTTCTGTTCCTTACAGGGCACTTCAAGAAATGACTGAGGCTCGACTAACATGTCGCTATTTATTTCGAGTTAACAGACATTGATATTATAAACAAAAAAAATGTGTCTGATTATGACATAGAAAAAGTTAACTAAGAAGTGCTTGCCTTATGCCACATACACCCACATTTAGGACAAATACAGCCTTCATATAGGCCACATACTTCCTCCATATAGGCCACATACTTCCACCATATAGGCCACATACATCCTCCCTCAAGGCCACGCACTTCCTCCCTATTGGCCACATACAGTTTCCCTAAAGGCCATATAAGCCTTTCTATAAGCCACACACATCCTCCCTATATGTCACATAGTCTCACTATCAGCCACAAAGGCATATAGCTTCATTACAGACCAAATACATCGTGCCTCCGAAAAGAAAAACACATTGCCTGCTACTGATTATGGCCACAGAAATGTGAACTCTACACTTTATATTCTCCGAAGGTCTTAGGAGAAAACTGTTCAAATAAAGAATGAGGCGTTAAAAACAAGCATGATAAATATATCTTTTTTTTCAATGTTTTATTTACGCAACTGGAGTCTTAAACAAAAGAGCCTGCTCAACTCAACTAAGTAATAGCATCAGTTATTTTTAAGCCACCACCCCTTCCCGACTTCAAAGAAAACAATGAGTAACCACTTGAAGATCCATAGCCTATATCATTTTTCGATTTCTTACCCATGAAAAACTCTGGTTTAACATTTGTTATTACAAATCTCAAGTCACAGAGTCTGCGTATATTGCGTATATTGCGTAACAATAAAATGACTCACTCTTGGCAATGATGCTCACCGGGGCAAATTTAACTGAGAAGGTGAGCTAGGCTCGTAATACAACTAACAACAATACATTTAATCATTTAAGCTAAATAGTTTTTCATGTAACTTATTATTCTTAATAGCTATAGTTTATGTATACATATTTTAACATCCGTACCATTTTTAATCATATCGTTTGGACCAAATGTTAAAAAATATCATATTGATGATGATCTCAACCCACCCACTTCGAAAAATGAAAAGGCCCAATTCAATACTAAAAATAACTAGCCAATGAAGTCTCCTAATAAATTAGAAAGCTGGAAAGAGGCCAGGGTAGTTTGGGGGAGATCACTCCTACGTGTAATTTTGTAGGGATCGCAGGCTTGAGTGTAAGAATCTTAGTAAGAATGTGTATTCATTGAGAATTAAAACATTTTTTTTTAATTTACACAACGAAGATATGACGTGGATTTATCAGAAGTCATTTGTCACATTTTTAGTTATATATTTGTCTGTCCAAGGTAAAGTAGTTTTCTATTTGTTATCACTGTTATACCAGACATTATTCAGATTTCAGTCTTACTCATGTCAATTGTCAAACGCACTTGTTACTCGACCCACTAGTGACCATTATATTAGTTATATTAATTTTTTTTTTTTCAGAATTTTTTTTTTTCAGGATTAGGGTTAGGGATAGAGATAGATATCAATTTGCGCGAAAATCCCCGGAAAAAAAATAACGGGTCGACCGTACATATGCTAGTAGTCGACCCTCTAGTGGGTCGAGTAACAAGTGCCTCATTGTCAAATTTGTCATGGTCTTTTTTTCTATTGCCTTTTTATTGGCTTTTTTTTTGATCATGCCAATACTCATGTGTTACTGTGAAACATAGATTAAATAAAGATTTAAAAACAAATAAAAAAAATAAAAGCGGGCTTTGGCTTGTGCTTATTAATTTCTGTTAACTTAATTAACAGATAGTTTTATAAAAGAAAACATTTTTAAGTGTTTTTCTGTTTATTTTTATAAAATAATGATTAA